>PVIJ01009576.1:0-66005 GCA_004024925.1 Scalopus aquaticus | reverse complement strand
AAATACACTGCTGAGGGGAGCAGCGGGCGAGGCAGGAGAGATCTGCCGCACCATGTGGGATTCTCCCCGGCTGGGCATTGAACTCGCGTCGCCGCTGCCGACAGCTCCACAGCGCAGCGCTCAACCACTGCACCACCGGGGAGGCCCCATTATGTTTTTAATAGCCTTACTATTCCTGATTATGAATACAATACATTCTCATACAAAATTAAATTATACAAACTTGAATAAGTAGAAATGAAAAACCTCCCTCAAAGAGGACTGGGGAGCAGGGGTGGAGTAAGCTCCACGGATTTGTGTTAAAAAGCAGTGCTTTGGACAGGGCCAGGACGAAGTGGGCAAAGATAAGTCAGTGTAGCTGCATTAGAACCGGGCATCAAAGTGCCCTGCTTTTCCCGGGATGAATGGCTGGCTGAGAAGAGCAGTGACTGAGACTGGATCCCGCAGAAGCCACCATTTTAAAGAAGATGGAACCAAAGGGACCCAAGAGGGAAAATGAGAAGGACAGACTGGAAAAAGAATGCTTAGGAACTTAGACTTTGGGTTCAAGCAGACCTGGGCTCAAATGCCATCTTGCTACTTAGTAGTCCAGGGATTTTAAACAAGACAAATTTTGCATGCGTCAGTTTCTTGCCTATAATGCGGAGCACTAAGAACATTAATATCTGCCTTAGAGTGTTACGGTGAGACATGCCTGTCATACGTGGCCTATATGACATGTTAAGCACATGCTTAAATAGTGCCTGACACAGAGTAAGAAACAGAAGATATCATCATCATGATGACCTTTATTAGTAGAAGAATCAAATGACAAGTATAAGTATCACAGAGCATATGGAATGGAATGATAAATGGTTTCCAGGAAGATAAATCGGAAAAATACCCATCCATGGAGTTTGGCTACATGAAGGTCATTCATACATTTAAGAATAATAATTCTAGGGGAATTGTGGGTAGAAACTAGATTACCATGATCGCTGAGTGAATGGGAGGTAATAGCAAAAAGAACAATAGAAGAGAAAAATGATTGCAAGATCAGATTCATGTTTATATGAGAATTTAGTATATATAACTCAGCAGGGAAAGAATGGACTATTTAAGTTATGGTGCTGGCAAAATAGACCATCCATTAGGAAAAAATAAAATGAGATCCTCCCACACAAATATCATTCACGAAAATAGATCCTAGTTGGATTAAACACAAATTCTAAAATTATAGGAGAATATTTTTTTAAGATTTATTTATACATACAAGCTGGGGTACAGTACAGAGGCGTGGGGCGGCGAGAGGGTTCACCAGAGACAGAGAGGGAAGCAGAACAGGCAGATCAGAAATACACTGCTGAGGGGAGCAGCGGGAGAGGCAGGAGAGGCAGGAGAGGTCTGCCGCACCATGTGGGATTCTCCCCCGCTGGGCATCGAACTTGCATCGCGCACTGCCGACAGCTCCACAGCGCTGCGCTCAACCGCTGCGCCACCAGGGAGGCCCCTAGGAGAATATTTTTAAGTTTGGGGGTAGAGGAGGCTTTTCTAATCTTGGAATAAAAATTGAAAAGTCACAGAAGAAAAGACTGACCGATTTCAATTCATTAGAGTAAAAAAATTGTATGTTTAAAGATATGAACAAAAGTAAATGAACTACAGATGGGGAGAAATATTTGCAATCTATACAACAGAATTTTTCTAAAATACATACATGTACAATACAATACAGCATGTACAATTCCATGAGAAATTAAAAGGTAATTGACAGAGGGTTTTGAAATAGAAATGGTCAATCAACATATGAGATAATGTTCATTCAACATCACTAGTGATTAGGGAAATGCAAAATGAAACAATGAAATATTTTTATCCATCAGATTTAGAAAAATTAAAGATCAAAGAAGTAATATCCACTAGTACCAGGTAATTTTATTCATGTTGGTACAACTGTATTGACACCAATTTTTTAGGTCAAATTTGGCGGTATCTATTAAAACATAATGTGTGAATACCTTATGACCCAGCAGTTCCACATGTAGGTATATATACAGTCTGCGGAAAATAATGACGCTTCGGAAAATAGAGGCTCACTACGGTGTTGGTTATGGCATAAAGTATTTTTTTCCAGAAGTGTGGGCTGAGCAGTTAGTTGCCAACAGTCACAACATTTCTTAAACTTTTTAAACTTACACTCTTTCCTTTTCATTTCATTTATTTTTATTTCCCCCTACCACTGTTTCTCATCTCCTCTTGTCCTTTTCTCTAGCCCCCCTCCCCCTTAACCTCAGACCCCTCACATTGTTTACTAATGTCCACTAGTTTTTGTAAATATTTTACCTTATTAAATCACCTTGCAGTTTAAAAGAATGAGGGGAAAGTTGCAGAATGATACACAGGTGATGGTGCCATCTGTGTAAATCTACTCCTTCCCAATGAAACAAGACATTTCTCTATTTATGTACAGAAATGCATGGGAAAACCAACAGTCTGCATGCATAATCATTGAACTGAAAATAATGGTTCCTTCTGAGGAGGGAGAATGTGTACAGGTATTTTTCATATAATTTAAAATAAATTTAAAAAACAGTGAAGTTTTAAAAAAGGAAGAAAGTGGGTGTAGACCATTCATTAAAAACAAACAAACAAACAAACAACTAGTAGTTTGGACTTGGAAAAAGAGACAAAGCCATGTCTAGAGGGAGACCAGGTGGTGGAGTTGAGGCAGAATGGGGAGAAAGACTGTAGGGCAGCTGCCACAGTAGGTCCCGGATGAAGAAAGGGCTTTACACTGAGGTAGAGAGGTAATGGTCTAGAGGGGGGTCTGAGGAGCTCGGTGACTCCCACCCCGCAGACCCCGAGGTGCACAGGTTGTGGGAGACCGAGGAGTGTACACTGGAGAGAGCTGCCAGGTAATGGTGTCCTGGGGTGAGAATAAGATTTTCATGGGGTGTAGAGGTAGGCAAGTTCTCTGAAGAGGCATAGGAGGGAGGCCACCCCTTCTCCAACTTGGATGTTGTCTACCAGCTCTCGGTAAAAGACAGACTCTGACCGTGTGGGTCTGGGGTGGGGACTGGAGAACCCGCATTTCGAACAAGCTCTCTGGCTGAGCCCAGGACCGAGTATGCTCTGAGTGGCAAAGATGTAGGCAGTTTTGTTTACTACGGTGCAAGGGATTCGGAGGGCCCAGGAGAACTCTTTTTAAAGGAGGAGAGCTTGGGAGGATGAGTCCATGGAGGATGGAGCAGAATAGAGATGAGTGTAGAGGGAAGAAGAGATGACTAGAAAGATAGTGATAGAGGAAATTAGGTGCTGTCACTTGGGCGATGGGCCAGTGAACCTGGCCTTCTGGTATCTTGGCTTTGGTCCCTGAGATGAAGGTGTTCAAGTATAAAGCTTGTCTCTGACCAGGCTTTGTGGGTTTCCAGCAGGGGACCCTTGATGGCTGTGTTTGCACAGAAGGCTGGTGCCTGGGAGAGGAAGGAGACTAGGATGTCTCACTTCCAAGTGCCTAGGAAGTGTGATAGGAAGACAGTGATAACTGAGGCCGTGGGAGTGAGGGAGACCATCCAGGGACAGTGCGCTTGTAATGGGTAGAATGACGAGAGAAGACGGTCCAGGATGGAATCTCGGAGACAGGCTTAGAATTTAAGCTAAGGTGAGTGAGAAAGAAAGTTACAAAGGTAGGAGATACCCTCAGGGAAGCCAGAGGATAGTATTTCAAGATGGCATTGATCAACATTATCCAGAAAGGTGACAATTGGTAAGTGCCCATTATATGTGGTACTTAAAGAAATGAAAGAAACAAATGAACTAAATGAAACAAAAATAAACTTCTAGTTTGTAAATCCAAATTTGTGGCTAGTAAGAGGAAGGAGAAAGGGGAAGGAGATGTTGTGTAAAGGGGGGTCAATTCTATGGTGAAGGATAGAATTGGACTGGGTGAATGTAGTGGAGTATATACAGATGTTGATTTATAATGATTATAATGGCCATAATAACTGTGATTATAATGGTGTACACCTGAAATTTATCTGTTGTAATGCGATGTTACTTCAACAAAAAAAAATTATAAAGAAGAGCCTTCACAGAGGTAAAATTATTATTTTTCTATAATATGATTATTTAGAAAACCCAAGTAATCAACTGAAAAACAATTCCAATGAACAATAGTTCAGTAAGGTAGCCAGTTTCAAAATAAACACGCAGAAAGACTTCATATCAACCAACAATAAGCAATTAGAAAACATGATGGAACAAAAGACCCCACAAAACCCTACATTATCTGTCCCCTGCTGCATCACCTACTTCATCTCTTATTATTCTTTTTTTTTAATTGAGGGGTTATTCATGTAACATAAATTAACTCTTTTAAAGTGAACAATTCAGTGGCATTTAATACATTCACAGTGTTGTGCATCCAACACCTCTATTTCCATGACCCCAAAAGGAAACTCATTAAACACTAATGCCCCATTCCTCTTTTCCTGGGTAACCACTATTCTGCTTTCTATTTTGATGACTCTGACCATTTTAGTATCTCACGTAAGTGAAATCACGTGATATTGGTCCTTTTGTGTCTGGTATCTTGCCCTTACGGTGTTTTCAAGATTCAGCCAGTGGGAGGGTGTATCCAACTTTCCTTCCCTTTAATGGCTGAGTAATATTCCAATGCGTGAATATGCTATTTGAAGATTTTTATGAATATTCTATTTTGGATATTTCTACTCTCTTGTCTTGTTTTTTCCAGTCATCGGTTGATGGGCATTTTGGTGGGTTCCACCTTGTTGGCTATTGTGGATAGTTTATTGTTCTTCATTCTGTAACACCCAGCTCCCTAACCCTCTTCCCGGTGCTCAAATTTGTCAAGCTTGTTTCTGCCAAAGGACCATCACATTTGTTAGTCCCTCTGCCTGGAAAGCTCTTCTCCCAGATCCAGGGCTCCCACATTGTCATCCTTTCCGCTCACAAGTCACATCCTCCAAGAAGCCTTCCCTGGTCCCTGGATTTACGGTAGCTGAGCCTTCAGTTGCTTTATATGCCATTTTCCTGTTTTATTGTCTTAGTGGTTTTGTGCCTTTGACTCGTTAGCAAGCTAGTGAGGCCTATGAGATCATTCTCAGAAAAACATTTTTAAATGCCTAACTTACAGCAATTATGTTAAAAATACAGTTAGCAAAATATTTAAAATTGTGTTTTAGTAACCCATGTGCTTCTTTATTAATTCCTAAAATAATAATATCTATATGCAGGCTTAATATCTTAATTTAGAAGCTGTGATGTGTATGAATGCAATTTTGAGATATTTCAAGAACTATAAGAGGGAATGAAAATATCAGTGATTATTTATTGGTTATGAAATCACACCTACTGCTAAAATTACTATAGATGGTTACTTGTGTTTGTACCTGTTCTGTACTCTAAACTTCAGTTTAGTGGGGAAAAATGTGGGGTTTTTTTCCTATTCAAGTTCATGGACCCCAGGTTAAGAACTCTGCCCTGAAAAGCAAAAGATAAATAGTGGTGAGGAGGGGCGGAGTGTGTTAGAGCTGGGTTTTGTGGGCGAAAGAAGAGATGATAGTAAGCCAGGGAACAGTGAAGAAAGAGGCCCTCTCCACCCCCTCATGGAACTTAGCTGTGGGACATGTAGAAATTTCCAGTTGAGAATGATACGTGGGAAGCAGCATCCTTGAAAAGCAGTCAGGTATCACTTAGAGAAAGGATGTGTTTTTTTGTGAGGAGTTTCCTTTGAGAGGAAGAGATTTTGTTTTGTTTACCGGGAACAGGAGTCCAGTGAGGAAAGCAGAGTGGGGGGAGGGCTGGCCCCCTGTGGGAAGATGTACCACCAGGAGTGGAGTCGGGGGAGCAGAGTGGTTGGCGGAACCTCTGTTAGATTCCAGATATCGTACTGAATACAGACGGTAGGAAAGTGGATTAAACAACAAGGAATCTCACATTTAGCATTAGTCTAAAGCCAATCCTGATGCTTGATTGGCTGGTTTGGCTGATCTGATCATGTAGCTCTTCAGAGACCCTAAGGGCTAGAGGCAGCAGCAGCAAAAGATAGGTCCAGGGCAGGGAAGCGAATATTTCAGTCTTCTCTTTCCTCCTTTGATTCTTTTTGCAGAGCAAAACAAAAACCAAAAAGTTATGCAATGAGATAAAAAATGAAGCAGTGACATGATCCGTTCATTCAAACCAGCCAGTAATCCAAAAATTAATCAGCTGAGCCTAAGGGATGCATCCTCCATCCTTATTCCTAATTCTGCAGGAACCTTCTAAAGATCTTTGCAACCCAGAGATTCTTTGATGCTCTTACCCTTCAGAACAGTGTCTGGCTCAGAGGGATCAAAGAAAGAAAGGAAGGACTGTATTTTTAGATTTTTCTCTGGGGCTCCAGAGCTCCTCTGCACCTGATCTCTCCTCTGTGTGTAACTCTCAGGGTCTAGAATTCTGTGATTCTTTTTTGAAAAGCTATTTTCCCTTCTCTGCCATGGGGATCTTTCAAGAGGGTTCAGGTTGGGAGCTGTTGCAGGTGGAAGGTATTGGCTGGGCCCTGCCCCCCTTTGATTGTGTTCTCTTCTGGCAGTGTTAGCTGCACCCTTGCTATCTGCTCTCTCCGGTGGGGTAACAAACCTCTTCTAGCCCTCAGGGAGGAAGCTCCGGATGGGGAGACAGTGGGCAGATTAGTAGATAACAGGCAGGGCTGAAGCTAAGCCGACCTAGTTAGAGGAGAAAGAGGCTGCAGGGGTGGCAGGAAGGAATGGTTAGGCGGACAGAGACGCTCCCAAGGTAGGGAGGAACACAGGGCTGACTATTGTTTAAGGCCTGGCAAGACTTGAAGGTCACAAAGGGGAGCTTTGCCTGGGGCCTCAGTGAACTTGTGGCGGAGGGGAGGCTGGGGGTGGGGGTGGGAGTATAGTACCAAATTTTCCCAGATGCTTAGATTTTTAAAATGACAACCTTGGAGGCACTGAGAATTGGGAAAAAATCTGGAGTTTAGGGAAGTCTAGTGGGAGCTCCGAAAAATACTGAGTATTCTGACAGGATTTCTCAATAGTGGGTCAAGGAAAGGTCCTGACCTCCGCTGAGTACCCAGCTCCCATGCCAGGCAATGGATGGGGGGGGATAGAGATACAAGAATGGAAGTCATGGGCCAGCCTGGACCTCAGTCAGCCCATCCACAGATACTGCCACTGGGCTCCAAACAGCATCAGGGTGTGTGGGGGATAGAAAAATACCTACCACAGTCCCTGTCCTTTTGAAGAAAGCAGTCTGATTGCAGGAGCATAAATCTTTGTGAAGGAACGGTAGGCGACTCAATTGCATAACCATTTTTTCTTGGGCTCCCGGGCCACAGAAGGGATTTCTGACATCATTACCGAAGGCTGTCTGGAGAAGGTGACATTCAATTGAGCCCTGAGTCTGCAAGGACAGGTTTGGGGTGTGAGTGAGGCACATCAAGAGACTTAAGTTTGCCTCAGGGAGACTAAGTTGGTGGTCAGCCTGATGGGATGGGAGGGGCTCTGCTGGATGGGGAAGAGACTTGATCGAGGGCATTTTAGGCTTCCTTTTAGAAGTGTTTTTTTTAAAGATTTATTTTTATTTATTTATACATACAAGAATTGGGGTGTAGGCCAGAGGTTCGGGGGTAAGAGGACTCACCAGAGACAGAGTGGGGAGCAGAACAGGCAGATCTACTGAAATGCACTGCTGAGGGGAGCAGCGGGCAAGGCAGGAGAGGTCTGCTGTGCCATGTGGGAAGCTCCCTGGGCAGGGATCGAACTCGTGCTGCAGTGGCTGGCGATAGCTTCATAGTGTTGAGACTTCAACCCCTGCGCCACCAGGGAGGCCCTAGATGTGGTTTTTGAAGTGATCCAACCATCTCCCTTCCCTCCCCTTTAGCTATAAGCCCATCGTGGAATTCATCGATGCCCAGTTCGAGGCCTACCTGCAGGAGGAGCTGAAGATCCGCAGGGTGCTGCACAGCTACCACGACTCCCGCATCCACGCCTGCTTGTACTTCATCGCCCCCACGGGTCACTCCCTGAAGTCTCTGGACCTGGTGACGATGAAGAAGCTAGACAGTAAGGTATGGTATAGGGACAGGGGTGGTGGCCGGTAGGAGGCTGGGCAAGCTGGACTCACTCTTACTGTTCCCTTGTGGAGCAGATGGCAGATTCCAGGTGGAGGTTTTGTGGCATCCTCATCCTTTCCATTTCCTGTCCCTCCATAAAGATGGTGGTGTTGATCCAGCACCGGTGGCATAGACTTGGTGGTCTGTTTCCCCAGCACTGGGCATGGATTTGCCCTGAGTTGTCTTGCCCTGATCCCTCTTGGGAATAAGGTCAGAAGCAAGCAAGATGACTAGCTGGGTTTCAAGGCTCAGGCTTTACAATGAAAAAATGTTTTTGCTTTGTCTGAACATTTACTGACCTATACTAGAATCAAACATGCGAACTTGAAAGTTATTCTCTTTTTAAAAGATTTATTTATTTATGCATACAAGCTGGGGTATAGACCAGAGGTGCGGGCTGGCGAGATGGGTTCACCAGAGACAGAGTGGGGAGCGGGACAGGCAGATCGACGGAAATACCCTGCTGAGGGGAGCAGCGGGCGAGGCAGGAGAGGTCTGCCAGGCATGTGGGAATCTCCCCGGCCGGGCGTCGAACTCGCGTCGCTGCTGCCGACAGCTCCACAGCGCAGCGCTTAACCGCTGTGCTACTGGGGAGGCCTTGAAAGTTATTCTTACCACCAAGAAGAACTTCATTGTAGCAGCGAACAGCCCTTAAACTCTCACTATGTGCCATCACCGTGCTAAATACCTCACAGTACTCCACAGAATCCTTGCTACAACCCTAGAAGTCAAACACTATCATTATCTCCCATTTTACAGAAGAGGAAACTGAGGCACAGAGAGGTTGTGTTACAAAGCAAAGCAACTGGCCTAGAATCAAATTCGGATCTGTGTACTGTGCTATATTGTCAGCATCCCTGAAAAAGACCAATGGGCATCAGGCTTGTCCTGCTTGAAGAGAAACTGAAAAATGCAAAGCCCACCACAGATATAAGTTAGACAGTGATTCTTCATGTTAAAAGATCATTTGCTATACAGAAGTATTGATCACAGATTCTTTAAAAAGCCTCATGACTAGTATGTTTTTCCCTCACCTTTTGTATGCGTTTGACACTGTGATGAATACTCCACGTGCATTATTCTATTTCATCTTTCCAGTAATGACGGCCGCTATTATATTCTTATTTTACACATGAGAAAACTGAGGCACAGAGTGCCAAGTAGCCTGCTTAGGATCGGACAACTTTTCAAGGGCCAGGGATTTGGACCTACCTCTCTCTGACTCCAAGAACACTTTATTTTACCAAAAAACCTAATTTGTGCACAGTTACCTAGTAGCACATGCACTGTAAAAACTGAATTTCAGTTCTAATCAAAATAGCCTTTTTTCATTTTCTCTTGCAGTAAGCTCATTGCCATGCTGGATAGGGCGGCTGCCGTGCAGCTGGTGGCCTGGTGGGTGGGCTTGTCGAGTAGCAGCTTTTGGCATATGTTTACAGTGTGCCGGAGGGGGCGTGGTGAAGAGCAGCGAGGAGAATTGGCTCTGCCCGCTGCTACATCCTGGCAAGGGCTTTGACCCTCGATATTCCTCCTCCAAAGACGTCAAAGGCGGTGCTTCCAAGGTCCAGTCTTTCTTTGATCCAGCACCTGAAGTCCCATGCAGTTCAGTGGCACTACTAAGGTCAAGTGCAGAGGAGGCAGAATTTGTGTCCCGAGGCTAGAGCTCCAAGAGCCCCCCCTTTCAGAGCTTTCAGTTACTGAGCCCCACCCATGCCACCCCCTTGGCGTCTGCTGGTAGGAACGGCTGTGCTCTCCATGTGACTCCGAGCTCTCTCACCTAGGCCTATGCATTTCAAGATCCTTTACCTTCTGATGGTAAAAGCTTTGTCCCTTCTCAGAGGAATTCCAAGGAACAGGGTTCAGGTGGCTTAAACTTTGGGGTGGCATTATACCTCTCTCCTGCTGTCTGAAATTGGGTGGAAATTATTCATGAGACCCAGGCAGTATAACCTTTTGCATAAGTCTCAGATAAAATGGGTAACTGCAAAGCTGCTCTTCCTGAGTGTCTGCTGCTAGAAAGAGGGCCAGGCGTGTATCCTCACTGCCCTGTCCCCCTTCCCTGCCATGGCCTGGGCTGGTCCCTGTCACACTCACTGGGATAGCTTGCACTGGATGGATTGGGACAGTTCACTGTTAGTAAGGAGTGGCCATGTCTCCCCTTGTCATCTCTCTGCTTCAAATGATCCAAAGCAGTGACCTTGCTATTAAAATATCACTGGATTCACCCATTTGGATCTGAGCTGGTAGACAGTTCATGGTTAAGACTATGAGCTTAGGAATAAGACTAGACTTGTGTCTGTATCCCAGTTCAGTTCTTTACCTGCTCTGTGGCCTTGGACAAGTTACTTAACCTCTCTCTGCCTCAGTTTCTCATGGTAAAGTAGTGATAATAATACCTCCTGGGTGGGCTATTCTCATGATTAATTGTGGAATCATTGTAAAACACTCAGTTCAGTGCCCAGCACATAGTAAGCACTCTTTGTTGTTTATTGTTATTTGGCTCCAGAGTGGCCGTCCCAGACCACTGGCTTGAGCACTCCGTCTGGCAGCTGGAGGAGGTCCCAGTTCGCGCTGCCGGCAGTTGTGATTAACCCGCAATGATGTCCCTGTGTCCCTCCCTTTCCCAGGTGAACATCATCCCTATCATCGCCAAATCAGATGCCATTTCTAAGAGTGAGCTAACCAAGTTCAAAATCAAAATCACCAGCGAGCTTGTCAGCAATGGGGTCCAGATCTATCAATTTCCTACAGATGATGAATCGGTGGCAGAGATCAATGGAACCATGAACGTGAGTCATTTGCTTTTAAAAATTCATTCATTCATTCATCCATTCATTCCTTTATAAAATAGCAAACATCTTCACCTTCCATCCTAGTGCATTCACCTCTTGATTATTCGAGTGTCAGGTGTCTGTGAGAGAGAACCCAGAACCCAAACAGCTCCTCTCTGCCAGTGGTGGCCGCTTCAAAGCGTCAGATGCAGAGATTAATGGCCGCGATGGGGAAAGGGCAGGGTGAAGGCCGCCTCTGGGAAGCTGCTGCAGCAGGGCATTCCGGCTCTCCTCCCCTCTGTCCCTTGCCCCCCCTCCCCCCTTTAATGCCGCTCTGGTCCACGCCAGGCAGCCCTCATGGGGCTGCTGGAAAGGCAAACAGTCCTGCCTCTGACCAGAACAATGTCTGACAACTGGTGCAGCCCAAGAAGGGCAGGCTGAAGCAGTTGACTGGCTTCGCAGGCTCAGGAATCTTCTTGACTCAGATAATCAAACCCTCTGCCCTGGGGAGGAAATAAGACGTTTGCTTCCAAATTGGTTGGTGACTAGAGAGATGTAATTTTTAAGTATCGGGGTTATACTTGGCTTTAATAAGTGTGAATGAATAAAAAAACCCACTTGCCATCTTTCCTCTCCTCCCGCACTCCCCCCCAGAGGATGAGTAATGAAGAAGGCAGAGAGTCAAACATCTCCTCATGCTTCTTTACAATGTGTTGATGCTGTTGCTGTGAAATCCTCAATGTTGTGATTTCAAAGAGACAGCTAATAGCTTTCAGAAAGCCTCTGCTTGGGGAACAGATTTCTTTTTCTCTGCTGAGAGGCATCAGTTTTTCCTAATGACATAATGCCTGGGTATAGCCAGACTCCGGAAAACCTTGTAATAAAAGCCATTTCTAGAAAACGTTCTTGCTGCCACTGCCCCCTAGGTTATCATTATAGCATCAGCTGCCACCTCCTATGCAACGGCCAACAAATTAGCATAGCGGGCAGCAAGGCATCGTCTCGCCTGACTTCCTGCCCATTCGTACACCCGAGCTGTTTGTTATTAGAAGTCCCTCATCATCTGTGACAAATCTGGTCTGTGAGTGAGGCTGTGTGCGTTACAGTAGGTGGAGTCACATCCTCTGACCGGCTGTGAGCACACAAAAAGGAAGAAAGCGCCCTCCTGGGCGCTCCCTCTGGAGGTGGCAGCCGTCACCCACTGGCATCACGGTCACTCTCAGACCCCTCAGGAAGCCCAAGATTGTCAAAAAGAAGCCCACGAAGTTCATCGTCAGTATGTCAAAATTAGGTGTAACTGGCAGAAACTCAGAGGCATCGATAACAGGCGCAGAAGGCGCAAGGGCCAGACCTGGATGCCCAACACTGAAGACGGGAGCAAGAGAACAAAGCACACGCTGCCCAGTGGCTTCCAGAAGTTGCTGGCGCACCGCCAAGGAGCGCCAAGTGCCACTGCTGGACAGCACATCTTGCTGCGCTGCACTGGCTCACAAGGTCTCCTCCAAGAAGCGCCAGGCCCCCTGGGAAGAGCAGCGCAGCTGGCCGCCTGCACCACTCATCCCAGCGCCAGGCTGCGCAGCGAAGAGAGCGAACAGCCAGCGCCTGTGCATGTGTATTGTGTTAACAAAACCATAAAACTGCCGAAAAATAAAAATAAAAAAGGAAAGGAAAAAAAATAGACGAGTTCTCTCAAGCAGGCAGGGCGTTTAGAGGGAACCAAGCTCTGTTACGATGAGAAAATGGAAAAAAGGGTGCCTAGCCAGGCGAGAAATGGGGGCCTGGAGCGACGTGCTGTTCTGGAGTCACCAGCACTGATGTCTTGAAGGGCTTACTCACCTCAGAACTTCAGGCCCCGTAGACACTTCTGGGACTCAGATTCCCTGACTCATCAGGCTTGTGGTTTGCTTTGCTAATGGGTAGGGAGCTCTCAGCAGCCCCAGGGTGTGACCCAAACCCCATTCCATTACGCTGGAGCTCAGGAGCGACAGTTGTCCTGACCTCTGAGCTCAGCTCTGGCTTTCTTCCTGCTAGAGCCTGGGCAGGCCCAATGTCAAGTTTGCAGACCTCCTGGGCTCTCCTTGGCCGGGCTGTGAAGCAGTAGTTCTCAAGGAGGCCATGTTGGCTGTGAGAGAGTTCTGGCTCATTACTCACGCTGGTCCAAATTTGCCAGGGTTTCCCTTTGAAAAGCAGAATTGGAGCAGATTCAAGGTGATCCCTGTAATAACGTCACACAGCATTTGTTCCCTTGCCTTTTTGAGTGGGAAAGAGAGGGATGGCCTCTCAGCCAGGCTCCCTGGAACTGGGCATGCCCGTGGAAGGGGAACGTGCAGGTGAAAGTTGTTTTGTGCGTTGTGAGGGGGGGAATGGATGGGGAGTCACCGCCAGAACAACTACGTCTAAAGCTGTGGTGTACGAAGCTGCATCATCAGAGACCCAGACCAGGGCAATAGGAGGAATTTTGGACTTGACCCCAGCCCCACCGTCAGCCACCCCAGCCAATTGTCAGTGGGAACTGGATTGGAAAAAGAGGGAGAAGCTTCTTGCCTAAGTGGAGAAGACCATAGAGCCACCCAGCTGCTCCCCACTAACAGCAGGAAGTGAGAGCGATGAGGTGTCAGCCTCCCTCTTGTTTTATGAGTGGCTCTGAAAAACTGATTTCAGATTGAGGGGGCCAGAGAAGGGAATGAGAGGTCTTACTGCAAGCTATAGTCAACCTAGGCCCTGATAGCTCTCAAGGTTTAATTATAGCTCTCAAGGATTAATTCTAAAAATTGCTATGTTCAAAGTGGATGTTGTTGTTTGAATAATTCAAACCATGGCCAGGGATTAGAGAATAGACCTGGTTATTTGACTCAGTTCACTTGGTTGGCCATTGGCGAATTCTTGGGTTTGACCCCACCAAGAGATTTGGGCCCAATGAGAGCACATGGATGTCCAGTAGGCTCACAGGGAGACCCCAGGCACAATTTCGTCCCTTCTCCCGAGACAGCAGTGCCATTTCCATTGTTTGGACAAACTTGTGTGGGAATCACCAAAGGTGACTTGAGAGAAGATCGGGTAATGTTCTCACTTGGTCACCAGCAGAAGCCCGAGAGGGGCGTGAGCATAACCAGCTCATGACTGGGAATTCTGTCCTCCCTTGGGAGGAAGCCACACATGATGCTGAGATTGTTAAGGAATGGTGGGTCTTCACACTCTATTTCACTGGTTTGAGGGGAACGATGGTCTAATGTCCCAAGTGTAATGGAGGTCGTGGGACCAGAACAGAGTAGATTCAGGCCACTGGGATCATCAAATACTTTAAAATGTGCCTACAGGCACTGAAGGCAGACACAAGACAGTGAAGGTAGTGAATCCGGGGTCAAACTCCGAAGAGGAGGTTGGGACGAGTTCTGGTTAGAGACTGACACTGAGACATCTGGCGAGCTCCTCATCAGAAGTCTCTTGGTTGAGAGTTGGACTCCCACGAGGAGTCTGTCCATATCTCAGTGGCAAGTCTGTCTGGCATCTATCAGTCTCCTCTCTGGACCCACATATAGAAACTGTCCCTCATCAATCTCCTGCAGGGACCTGAAAAAGAAGCAGAAAGCCTGGCGTGAGATTCAAATGCTGTGTGAGTGTGGCTGGGGGGCTGACCTTCTCCCTGCTCTGCTCAGACGCCATTCTGGTTGTCACAGCTGTTATCCTCTTGTGAGAGCAGAAAGAGGCCCAGAGCCTAGCCCTCTGATCACCCGCCCTTCATGGTTAGCTGACTTCCAGCAGATGGCACCCTGGGTGGCTCTCCACTAAAACAGTGTCCTCACTGCTCCCTGGGCAGACTTGGGCATGGGAGTTAGGGACCTGTGGCAACCCATTTAACCTTTCAATATATCATTTCCCCCTAATCACTATTGGGGTTTATAATAACCACCCTATAAGGCCCTTGTGAGAATCAAGTGAAATCTGCCTGGGAGCCCTTGGAAATGATGCCCTTGCATATACTTAGCAGAACAGACTTTGATGCCAATTGCAAAAGAGTGTGCCGTGGGAGGTCTCGGGAGCCCTCTGAAGCTGCCTTGGCGGGGGCTGTGTGTTTTTGAGTGGAGAGGGATAAAATGACAGCAATTAAGGAAGAGGGGAAGCAAGTGACCCTGTCAGTCCAGCTAACTATGTTTTTGGAGATAAAAATAACAGAGCGAAGGGAATACTGACATTTTTGATGCCTCGTTCTCTTCTTAGATTGTTTTTCTTCTTCCCTCTGAGCCCAGAGAAGTTCTTCCCTCTTCACACCCCGCCCTCCTCCTCCGTCACTTTCAGCTGAGCGCCCAGAATATGCGAGAAGGATACAACCTGGTTTCTCTTTCTCACCTCCTCCCTCGGTCTAGCTGTCTGCCATCACTGCCCCTTGGCTCTTTTGTGTCTCATGGCCCAAGCTTTGGGGTCTCTGCAGGAAAGGAAACACTTTCCTAGAATGTTTAGGGGTGGATTTGAGGCACCCAACATGGCCTAGGTCCCTCAGTGGGAATGACTTGTGCCCAGATGACCCCCTCCTAAGAAGCCAGCAGTCAGAATTTAGAGGTGCTCTGGTCCTTGAGCAGGGTTTTTGGGAATTCATTGACCACCTGTGCCAAGGTACCCCATGGTCAACTGTCCCTACCAGGACCAATGAAGCATTTTCTACCTCTACCCTTTGCCCACTTTCCGTAGCCATAAGCTCCTCTTTTTCCACCCTATGTCCCTGTTTCAGGGACAGTCAGCAGAGTGGGAAGTGAATACCTGAGATGAAAGAGGCTAAAGGGGGAGCCACTCCACTGGATGGTCAAGCACTTTGGGGGATTAGTGCATGTCCTGGAGCTGAGCTCCTGTGTTTTTCCACTCCGAAAGACCTTCACGAGGTACAGCCAAGAGAATGGAGAGGAAGGATTGGCTGTGATAAGAGCCTGCAGATTAAAACAGAAACCCAGATGTGCGTTGTTCTCCATGAATGGACCTGCCTCTTGTCATGTGACCTTGCACAACCAGCTCGCTGCAGGGTGGACTGTGTTGCCCTCCCTGGGCAGGCAGCAGGGGTGGGCTTTGAAGCCAGACAGTCCTGGATGTTACCCTTAGCTCAGCCCCTCACTACTGGGTGCCTGTTGGCAAGTCACTTAGTCCTCCCTGACCTCAATTTCCTCTTCTATAAAATAGGGATCATAAAAATACCCTCCTCATAGCACTGCTGCTAAGATTCAATGAGATTCAGAGAAACCAAACAAAAGGTCAGATAAAAACCAAGCCAATAACAAAAGCTAGATAGAATCTGACTGTAGAATTGTGGCTACCAGAGGTGGAGGGGAAGGGGGAGCAAAATGGAGAGGGGGCACAAAGGACTATGGTGGTGGAATATAGTTCCGTGGTGGCACTCGTGCTGTGGTGTGGTGTGGTAACATACGCCGGAGGAGGTGTGAACCTATTACCTCTAAATCACATACAGCGCTGTAAACCAATGTTACCTCAATAAAATTTTTTTTAGAAAAATTCAATAAGATAGCACAGAGCCCCTGGGGCACAGTACATCGAACCGAGTAAATTGCTGCTGCTGCTAATGCCAGTTCTGTAGCTGCCGATACTGCTAGTACAGTCACTCCTACCTTCTCGGTGAAGCTGCTTTGACTTCCCAGCACATTAGCTGCTCCCTTCTTTGTGTTCCTCCAGCCCTCAAGCCTCTGTTGCTAATCCAGACCACCTTATTATGTTATGGTTGTTGGTGTGTCTCCCCTCCTGCCAGACTGGGCACTCTCCAGGGACAGGCTCTGAGCTTTTTCAACTTTTTGTTCGTGTCAATGCCTGGCACACTGTAGGAATTCAGTGAATAGTTGCAGAATGGAGGAACGAGCAAATGAGTCAGAACAGCGGCGATCAAAGCCTATGTCTCCAAGCAGGCAAAGAAAGCTTGTTCCGGTGGATTTTTGCTTGTGGGCGTAAAACCCTTTGGGGTAAACTCCCACCTGGCATCACCTGATTTTTAAACAATTTTATCCAGTGGTTCCATTTGGCCGAGGGGTCACAGCACTTACCACCTGTGTTTCCCAGACCCCATTCCACCAGTTGGGAGCAGCTGCTGCTTCTGTGACCCACAAAGCCTTCATCAGCCAGCCCAGCTTCTCCTTCCCCTTGTAAGCACCAAGTTCATACTCCTCTTTGTACGTTGCCTTCCTTTCCTCTACTCTTTCCCGGGCCCTGCCACTACCATTCAGGGACGATTTATTAAATAGCTACTGTGTGCGGGATACCAGACCATACATTTGAGCCCTGATCCTGTGCTGTCCTCTGTGATTTGGGGCATGAATGTTGGCTTCCCCAACAAGATTGTAAGCTCCTGGAGGGCGAGAGGCTATGTCTTCTACTTTTGTCTCCCTTACAGCACCTGAAACAGAACCCAGCATAGTAACGGGCATGTGGGTAAACACTTGGGAACTTAACTTCTTGGCTCAAGAGTTCAGTGTGTGCTCTTGCTCCACAGAAGGATGAGAACAAGTAGGGCGCAGCCCAGCCCCCGAGTGGTTTCAGTATCATACCTGCCCTTGAGACTCTCACACTCCGGGGAGGGGAGCAAGCCCATGGTCCCAGCCCCCTAGGTTCTCCTTCAGCCTCTCTTCCCACTTTCCCCTTGCAAAAAGGCTCTTCTCCTCTGCAGCTGTGAATACTGAACAGCCAGTTCATCTGTGTATCTGCTTATTCTGCTTATTTTCTCTTTGTTTCCTCTGCATTCAGCCCTATCATTGTTACCTTCCGTTGTGAATTTCCTAATGGCAGAAGCTTGGGCCAGCCTTCGCATCCCCAAACAGCGCCAGAGTTTAATAATGCCTCTTGATGCTGACACGAGGAACTCTGTAACGTGAGACCGGAGGCCCCAGAGATGAGCAGCTGTTGCATTGTGGGATGCGGGCTGCCCTTCCCCCGAGTTCTGAGCTTTTGTTTGCCTTCTGTTTCAGGCGCACCTCCCATTTGCTGTCATCGGCAGCACAGAGGAACTGAAGATAGGCAACAAGATGATGAAGGCCCGGCAGTACCCGTGGGGCACAGTGCAGGGTGAGTGAGTCTCCTCCTGCCTGTCCCCAGCCACTGTGTGACCATCTCACACTTGTCCCCAGTCACTATTCATTTGCTTAGGCTGCAAACAGCCACAAGAGTCAGCAGCAGGCAAATTCCAGCTCCAGGCCTGGATTCTCTGCCATGAGCAAACTGTCTCTGACTGTCATAGAGAAAACATTCCTAAAGCCTAAACAAATGTACTTCTTCCCACTGAGGTCACCCCATATCTAACCAGCGAAGGGGGTTTGACAGTTTTTCTGGGAAGTCTGGGTTCAGTGATGTGGTCGGAAAGAGTGTGCGAGAAAAGCATATATTCTTGCCCAAGTGGACTAGGAGACAAACAGGAACCTTCCCAGCAGTGTTATTTGTAACAGCCAATAACCAGACACAGTCCACGTAGCCATTAAAAATAGCTTGGACCAAGTGTGGAATATACAAATAGCTGGATGTTATACAGCCGCACGAGTGAATGGACTGTAGGTACTTCTACATGAATGCACCCCAGAAACACAACAGTGAGCTAAATAAGTCACAGAAAAATACCCGCTGTATGAGTCCACTACATGAATTCCAAAAACAGATGAAACAAGATAAATGTCTTCAGGACTTCATATGTAAAAGGCAAAGCTATAAAGAAAACAAGGGAATGACAAACCCCTACCTCCGGTGAGTGCTTAAGTCTCCTTGCAGGAGGGAGGACATGAGAACTAGAAGGGATGCCGGGGCACTTCTGAGGTTTTGGTAGTATTTCACCTGACTGCTGGACACATTGCTATTTGTTTTGTTTTAAATTTAGGTTGAAAAAATATAGGTTGCACGTACACACTTCATGCACTCTTGTGTGTATAATTCCTTTGCAATTTAAAAACAAGTAATAATGTGTATGTCTGTCCAGAGAAATGTTCCCTGTGTGCTCTGCCAGACATGTGTTAAGTTAGCCCCAGAACTAGTCAGTTCTGTGGATAAAAAACACCCTAGGACATTGCTATGGGTTGGGTGGACACCGTGTGTGAGGTGACTGGTTTACTGTCTACTCCTCCCTGCCACTGAGCAAGTGCCTGAAGGCTGTGGGAAGTTGTCCACATCTCTAAGGCTGGTATGTTTTAGGCCACTCCAGAGACCCTGAGGCCACAGGCAGGATGAGAACTGATGAACAGAATTGGACTGGTGAACAGCTGTCTGGGGCTGGGGACGCTCTGCTCGGAATATTTGCCAGTGGTTTCTGTCTGGCAAGGAATGTATGATCTGAGAGATGAAAAGAGGAGAAGCCCACCGCAGACGTGGTTCCAAAAACTTCCTCCCACTGAGGTCACCCCATACCTAACCAGCAAAGGGGGGTTCACAGTTTTCCTGGGAAGTCTGGGTTCAGTGATGTGTTCAAGCGAGGAAGAAGTTGTGTGCTGCCAGCGATCACTGTTTGGAGACGAATGAGATAACGTTGCAGGCAGATGCGATTTTTAGTATTAGCTTATGTTCTGTGACAGCCAAGGGCTTTGGCCAAAGGCAGGGAGCTTATGCACAACTGATATGTGAGACCTTTGGGAAAATTATCTTGATGACTGCGAGGCAGTTTACTCCATGCCCAACACTTCCATCACACCTCCCGTCCTACCCCGTTCCCCTCTCCTGTAAGACAGAATCTGGGGTGAGTGTGCCTGTTCATTATCTCTGACACCTCTGTCCCTGGACCTAATTAAGACAGACACCCCTCTTCTGACACAGCGGAGTCAGGCCTGGAGACTTGTGCCAGAGCCCTGCTCACAACCTTACGATGTTCCAACCACAAGTCCACTTTGTATGACTTCGGGCCACATCTGCCCGTCTTGATCATTGCCCAAGATACAGACCTTCGCTGCGCTCTTTTGAGGAGTCCAGAAGGTGGGTCCACTGTGTCCTAGTAACCATTGCTGCTGTCAGCCCACCCTCTACAAAACTCCTTTTATGGCTTTGACCATCCAGATGGACCACAGGTGTGGTCCACAGCCCTCCTCGTCACCAGTCTGTTCATGTCCTAGCGTGTCCCCTTTATTCTTTGGGGACTTTGGCACCTAGTCACTGCCTTTGCTTGTTCCCTAGTGTGCCTGGATTTCGATCCTAACTCTGCAACTTGCTAGCTCTGAAACCTGGCCTAACCTCACTGAGACTTTGCAGGAACCGTTCCCTTCTCTGCCTGATAAAGTCCGATTCCTCCTGCAAGAGGTATCTTAGGGGTTGTCTCTTTGGCTAAACCTTTAGTCTCCCAGGAGTCCTTAAGCCCCCCTCTCTGGGCTTTCATTGCCCTGTAGACTATCTGTCCCTCCGTTTTCAGGATTTTTACATGGTGTTATAGCTGTCTATTTGCATCCATCTTTCCACTGACCTGTAAGCGCCAGAGGCGGTGCTGCATGGCGTTGTTTCCGAAGCCCAGGGCCTCATACAATACTAGGAACAAGGGTTCCACAAATATGTCTTGAACCACTGGTTGAACGTTCGCTGAGCACTGTCCTAAGAGTGGTACGAAAGAGCACACGTGCCTGTCAGTGTCTGGTTAATTTGGGTTGAGTTGCTGCTGACTGTCTTCTCAGGGATTTTTTCCCCCAAATGATGTTTATTGACGTAAAGTAGATTTACTTCTTTGTATCTGCTCTGGGAGTTATAGGTTCAAACCTCCACAAATGTGCACTTTGACAACCTGCCCACCACCAGTGCGCCGACCACCCTCCACCATGTTCCCCTGGGCCCCTTCCCTCCCCCACTCCCACCCCCTCCCACCCCCCACCCCTCTGGCCTTCCTTTCAATATCCAACCCCTGTCATGCAGTTGAAAATGAGGCCCACTGCGATTTTGTGAAGCTGCGGGAGATGCTGATTCGGGTCAACATGGAGGATCTGCGGGAGCAGACCCACAGCCGGCACTATGAGCTGTATCGCCGCTGTAAGCTGGAGGAGATGGGCTTCAAGGACACCGACCCCGACAGCAAGCCTTTCAGGTACCTCCCCCGCCAGCCCGGCCCAGCTTAGCCCAGCCAGGGGGTGTTGGCAGCCTTGCCCTGGGGCATTTGCAGGGGTAGCCGGACACAGTAGCCGAGACCTGGACCCACAGGGCTGTCCCTGGGCTGCTCCAGCGCCCGTCCGCTCTACCTGAGCACACCTGCGAGGGAGCAGTGCCAGGGAGGGGGCAGAGGACCAGCGTAGTCAGCGGCCTCACCGGGCCCCCGGCCCCCACTGCACGGTTGCTGCTGTCAGCTGTGCCAGGGGGGCCCTGAGCTCGGACCGTGTCCCGACACATGCAGTTCGTGCCGATTCTCTGCCCCCATATTCTTCGTCAGGCTCCTGCTGTTTTGCCAGGTTTCCAGTCTAGTCCGTATCCTCCTCCCTGTCAAAAACCGGTCGGGACCAGGTAGTGGTCTTTTGTGCATGTGCCGTTGAACTTCAGGCTCTTCATTGGCTGGATGTTTTCATCAAGTGCAAGTTTTTTTTAAGATTTATTTATTTATGCATACAAGCTGGGATGTAGGCCAGAGGTGTGGGGGGTGAGAGGGTTCACCAGAGACAGAGTGGGGAGCAGAACAAGCAGATCGACTGAAGTACACTGCTGAGGGGAGCAGCGGACAAGACAGGAGAGGTCTGCGCCATGTGGGAAGCTCCTTGGCCGGGGACCCAACTCGCGCTGCAGATGCTGCGGATAGCCTCATAGTGATGAGACTTAATCCCCCGCGCCACCCCACCGGGGAGGCCTGCAAGTTTTGTTTTGACCGCCGGGTCTTAAGGATCATCAACGTACTTGAATCAGAATCGAAGATGCTTTCTGAGAAGAGGAATGGTTCAGAAAGCAGTGGATTCTAATTTTATTCTGAGGATAGAAGCCATAGGCCTCGTCAGTGTGTCTTATCTGTATGCGTGATGTGTGACATTGGCACTGCATTTTAAATACCATGTGGTGCCCTTTCCTGGAGCTCGAGCTCCTTTCAGGAAATGTCAGACCTCTATCAACAAGCGAAAGGAATGCTTGTGGGCTAAGAAGCCTTTCAGATAGCCTCTGAGATCCACGGTGAAGAGGCCGCTTCACGGCAGAAGGCCAGCCTGCAGGCACAGCATAGCCAATTCTTTGGGGCTGCCTGGTTCTGGGAGCAGACTCACCTCCCTTCCCCGACAGGGGCTGCTGGAGCTCCTGGGCTGGGGGATGGCCTGCCTGTCTCTCTGGCAAACACCCCTTACCTTTTCTCTCCTTCACCTCCTGGAGCTCTAATCTGCATGTATGGAGGGGGAGGTGTCCCTCGACCTGCTCATCTAGTCCCCGCCCCTCCTTCTGCATCTCCCGTGTCTCTTCCCACACCTTCGCCCTCTGCACAGCCCTGCTGCTCCTCTCCAAACTGCCATGTGAAATTTTCATCCTAGAGAAACTTCTCCCTTAAGGGAGAAGGTCTGCCCTGGCCAAAGTTAGACCCTGAGGGGAAAGAGAAACACTGTCGTATGTTCACTGGTCTGTCCCCACCGCTCTACCGAAGGCCTCTCTCCAAGGACAGCTCAGGGCCGAATACAGGGTGATCTCTGAGCCCCATCTTTTTTTCCTCTTTAATCTCAACATTTGACACTCTTCTCATTGTCTCTGTCTTGAAATTCTCTCTGCTGCCGGCTTTGCTAGTACCACTCTGGTTGGTTTTACTCCTGTCAAGGTGCTCTTTCTCAGCCTCTTTTGCAAGCTCTTTTTCCTCAGCTTATCCTGAACTCTTGGTGTTCCCCAGGATTCTTTCCCAGCACCTCAGGTCCTTTCCCTCTCTTTTGAATTTGTGGTTGGCTCTTTCTACTTTTACTAACTAGTACCTAGAATAGATGACTCCCAAACTGAAACCTGACTTTTGAGCTCCACACCCATTGACCCCAGAGCATACTTGGACATCTTAGAGCTGACTTGCTGAATCTTGGCTGTATCCCATGGATTCATCTTCTTCCCCCTGAAACACATTTTTTCTCCAGTGCTCCCTGCTGCAGTTCATGGTACTGCCGTCCACCGGGCTGCCCAGGCCAAAACCTCAGCAGCAGCGTCTTTGGCTCCTCCCAAACCCTAGAGTTTGGCTTCCTTTACTGTCCCTCGAGTTCCTCTCAGGCTTCCCCCCACCCATTAAGATCCTGGTATTTCTTAAGTGGATTGTTGGCAAGTCTGTTCTTCAGTCTATAGCCTTTCTCACTTTCAAATTGGATCAAGCAGTCCTCATGCTTAAAACCCTGTAGAGGATGAATGTCCAGGCCTTTACTGCGGCATCCAAGGCCTGTATTCCGTCTCCCACTGCTCGACAACTTGCACCAGCCTTTGCAGCCATGTTGGGTGATGCCTGACACCCCCCCACAAGTACTCCATTCTTTCTCGTATGTACTTTTCCATGGGCTGTGTTCTCTAGGGTAGAATCGTTCCTCTTCTTCACCAAGCTAACTCTTATTTATTGAAAACTAAGTCCAGGCTGAATGTTTTCACTTGGACACCCCAGACTCCAAGTTCCTTGACGGTGGGCACAGTGGCTGTTGACTCTGCCTGTCGAGGGACTGGCATGTCACTTATTCCTGTGTCGAGCACAGGGTGCAGTGTCACCAGGTGTTTGCTGACTTAGGTCATGGTTGTGAGTTACAGAGACAGGACCTGGCAGCAGAGTGCAGTGGGACGATCCAGATTAGGAGACTAGAGACCCAGTTTCTGGTCCCAGCCCTGCCTCTAACCAGCTGTGTGAAATTCAGCCAGTCTCCTCACCTCTCCAGGTCTGTCTTCTCATCTGTGAAATAAGGACTGAGAAGCAGATGCTCTAAGTCACTCCTAGCCCCCAACATCTCTCCAGTTCACCTGGGCTCCCCCATCCTTGACAAGTAACCCCATGTCTGGGCTGCCACAGCCCAAGCCAGCTGCCCTAGCTTTGTAGTTCTGTTAGTGCACCCCTCCCGGCTGGGGAAGGGAGAATGGAGAACCCAGGGAGAATCACTGGGGCCAATTTTCATCGAGTGGGAGCCATTCTGAAAGCGGGGGAATTAACTCGATTGTGTCTGCAGTTTACAGGAGACATATGAAGCCAAAAGGAATGAGTTCCTAGGGGAGCTCCAGAAAAAAGAAGAGGAGATGAGACAGATGTTCGTCCAGAGAGTCAAAGAAAAAGAAGCTGAACTCAAAGAGGCAGAAAAAGAGGTAAATGTGCACTTGGGTGCCAGGCAGGAAGGAAAAGGAGACTAAACTTGGGTAAGAATGGGCTACACAGAGGAGGTGCGAGATCCGTGGTTTTTTGATCGCTTCTCCCCAAAGCCAGGTGTTTTCTCATTGAATTGCGCTGTCACATATAGTAGCCACTAACGATAGTTGACTATGTAAGTTTAAATTAGGTAAAATTTGAAATTCAGTTCCCTAGTTATGTTGGCCACATTTCAAGCGCCCAGTCTGCATGCGACAAATGGCTATTGTCTTTAAGAGTACAGATAAAAAATAACATTGCCAGAAAGTTCTATAGGGCAGTGCTCAAGAGTTAAAACCTAACATAGTCCCTTGAGGACAGGTGCAGGCTGGTTCTTTTCCCTCTTCCTGGGGGTTAGGAGCTCAGTGGGGACAGCTGATCGCATTCTTGGCTGTCCTCCCCATCCTGCCTTCTCTGATGACCACAGGGAAAACGGCTCCAGGCAGTCCTCGTTACCTTGCTAAAAGCTAACCCAGTGACAGCTGGGGCAGTTCCCCATCACTTGGATATTCTGTTCTATTTCACATTACAGAAACATCTGTGTGACTCTAGTGGGTCTTTAAACAAAACTCGATGGTCCCTTCGGGCTTGTCATTACTTCAGCCGGGCCTGATAAAGTGCACTTAGTTCTCTAACGGTGGCCTTGCTTCCTTGGTTGTGTGACCAGGTCACTTATGGATGCCCAATTAATTGACCTCAACTCCAGTTTGAGTCATGTCAGCACCTGCTTCACCTCTCTGGGACTCAAAACCCATAAAGAAGAGAAGCACTTCGTTGCTTCCAAGTCTCTTCCTCCTTTAATCTGCTATTACTCCAGAGTTAATCACCAAAGGCCATGGCAAGGGTATTGATTTATTTTGCTTTCCTTTTTTAAAAGAATATGATCACCCAGGACTTTTAGGAGGGGAAGGAGTCTCAAAGATAAATGAATGAAAAGCTGATGGACCAAAGCCGGGCTAAACCAAAGATTGGTGGAGCTTCCACTGTGCCATCCCAAATAACTGGTAAAAACTGGTTTATACAGCCGGTCCATCATGCACCACAGCTGAGTAAGTGGCAGGCCCAGATCAGGGGACTTGGAGACCTTACCCCCTTCATGGTGTGTAGCAGTGTTACAGAATCCTAAACTTTCCTGGGTCCTCAAAAGAAAGTGAAATTCCACGTGGTCTGCTCTAACTCTTCAGGGTAGTTTATCACGCTCAAGTATGTTACCACCTAGACCCCTCGCTCCCTGACACTCATCACAAAGGCATGACAGAATATTCCTGCTCTTCTCCTTTGGGTGTCTAGCTCTACTCAGGGATACTTAAGTTTCCCCTTGGTCAACGCTGAGATCTCCACACTCAATCTATTTTATAAAATTCTTGTGTCTCTTTTCATGGCCAAGGACAAGTATTCCCTTTGACCAACTCTGGTGTTGCTGAGGTTTCCTCTGTTATTCATGGTGACCCTCCCTGGTTGGAGGGCATGAGAAAAGGCCCCAGCTTCTTTTACGCTGGGCGATCTCATTATGTAATTCTGTAAAGAATGGATTGAACTCCAGCAAATTTCTTCACTTCTCTGCCCTTCTGTTCCCCCATAAATTGCAGATAATAACAGCCTCATCACAGAGCCTACCATATGGGATTGTTGCGACAATTAAACGAGTCAATACGTAAAAGTGCCTCTAAAAATCAGTGCCTGGCCTAAGTAAGCACTCAGGAAATGTTACGACTGTTATAATTGATATTATCAACCAGGTGTGACAACTCTTTTTAAATAAAATGTTTGATTAAATAGAATGCACTCCCTGACCATATTCGAGAACAGAAACTTGGAGGGAAAATGGCAGGGGTAGGGAACTATCCAGAACATGGTGGTCATTAGTGCCATCATCTTGGTCCCTGGCAGGTCCCCCTTGCCACCCTGCTGCCACCCCCACCTGCCCTGGGCAGTTGGAACTTGCTCACTGGGGACTCTCCCCAAATTCTCTGTGCTTTCCTGCCAGCTACATGAGAAGTTTGATCGTCTGAAGAAACTACACCAGGACGAGAAGAAGAAACTGGAGGATAAGAAGAAATCTCTGGACGATGAAGTGAACGCCTTCAAACAGAGGAAGACAGCTGCCGAGCTGCTCCAGTCCCAGGGCTCCCAGGCGGGAGGCTCACAGACTCTGAAAAGAGACAAAGAGAAGAAAAAGTAAGTGCTTGGCAGCTCTGAGGTGGCTCCTTTCTCCTCTTTGTTCAACCCCTCAGGGCAGGACCTGGAGGCTGAGGGGGCTGAGAGGGATGCCCAGGGGTGAGCTGAGGGCTGATAGAATGGTTTGGGAGCCTAGAACTGGTCTCAGTCAGACTCCCTGACTTGGGCGAGCTGAGAGTAGAGGAAGGTGCGGCCCCAAAGGCCCAGCCTCTTAGGAAAGCCCTGCAGACTCCAGGGAGGGAGGAGACTGGAAAAGCAAAAGGAATGGAGAGTGGAGGAAGGAGAGAGGAGACTAGGAGAGCTGCAAAGTCGGAAGAAGATGAACAAAAAGGAGGCTGGTAGCACACAGTGGGGGAAAGAGAGAACCTCTACCAGGAGTCTCTGGGCACCCCACCCCCCACCCCCCGCACCTCCCAGAGGTTGAAGCTGACAGTTTACAGGTCTGTTTGTTCATCCAGTGGCCTTAGGCCAACCCTCCCCCGCCCCTCCTGCTCAATGCTGCACCAAGGAGCCTCGGTTTCCCACCTCTTCGCTGCCTCTCCCTCTTAGCCACTCAGTTGTTGCCAGCCTGTGGTACTTGGGGAGCCTTGGGTGCGGGCATGCTCCGTGTGCCCCATTCTCAGTCTCGGGCATGGTTCCAAGTCCATCCACCCTCCCCAGTATTTGACCAGGCAGGACGGCAGGTTCCTGGTTACCAGATGGGTCCATAACCTGGAGCCATCCCCAGACTTTGCTTTCAGAAGTCATACCCCTTCCTCGTCCCCACACTTAAGACGAGAAAAGCATCTCCAGTGGCACCTGGACCAGGCCGAGGACTTGCCCAGTGTTCCTGTGGGCTCATTGATGCAGGGCCAGTCATGCTGCAGGGTGGGTGGAGGGTCAGGCAATGCCCTTACTGAAGGGGCCTGAGGACCCCCAAGCTGACCATGTTCATTGCCTTCTGTTCTTAGCCACTTGCTCCTCAACTCAGCTATTGGCTATTTGCCAGAAAGAGGAAACCCTTCCCTCTCCTCTGTGTCTGGCTTGATCACTTAGGAATGAAACAGGAACTTTGGTAGAACAGTAAACCATTTCACATTTGAAACCACTCGGTTTCACAATCTGAGTAGACTATTCCAAAACAGAATGTGAACATTTTCACAGTCCAGAGATTTTTGTTATGGGATCATAACACTATATGTCAAATTCACTGCCTAATTAACTTTTGGGGTACGGTCTGACAGATAAAGTTCAAATTGCCAGGAGAAAAAAAACCTCTTGGAGCACACTGTGTATTAACTGGTCAGTCACGGTATGTTCTTTACATCAGCAGGGATGAACTCCTGTTTTTTTTTTAAAGATTTATTTATTTATACATACAAGCTGGGGCACAGGCCAGAGGCATGGGATGGTGAGAGGGTTCACCAGAGACAGCGTAGGGAACAGAACAGGCAGATCAGAAATACACTGCTGAGGGGAGCAGCGGGCGAGGCAGGAGAGGTCTGCCGCACCATGTGGGATTCTCCCTGGCTGGGCATCGAACTCTCATCATGCGCTGCCGATAGCTCCACAGCGCAGCGCTCAGCCGCTGCGCCACCGGGGCTGCCCCGAAGTCCTGTTTTTTAAGATAAAAAAAAATCAGAATTTGTCTTCCAGTTTTAACTTGCTGCCTTTGTAGCCCTGTGGCGTGTGTTATCTCAATCCCAGGCGTGTTCACAGGCTGCAGGCAGGAATTAGAAGATTCATTGGTTTGGACCCCGCTGATACTAAAGCATAAATATTCTCTATGCATATGTTCAGTGGAATTTCCTCCCAGCCCAGGCTTTCTCTTAGTTTCCTCAAATTAATTGACCCCCTTCCATCCCAGGCAGGAGACATCTCTTTTTATTTAGTGTTGGGGACTGCACCCTTTTCCAATTCGGAAGTGAGGGGAAAACCTTTGCTGGCATCTCGAATCTCATATTAGCCATGAGGGCCTCACAAAACAGACAATCCTCTTCCAAACTTCCAGGTGTCTAAGTAGCCCTGGGCCTGGGCTTCCTGGGTAATTCCATGAACAGTTGGCACGCTGCTGAAAAGCCCGGCTCATGTGAGATCTGTGCCTCTCTGCCCCACTGTGCTGGTGGGCTCTCAGGTAGTGGTGGTGATAATAGCGTTTCTTCTTGAGAGATGGTGGTTGGATCTAGTAGAATCACATATTCGGGATTTCCTTTAGCTACCTTTAAAGAGGTTAAGAATGAGTACCAGCGTTTCGGGGTTCCTATGAGCCCACCCTCCCCTCCTAACCCCTCCCCTCTCTCCTAATCTCCTTTGACCTCTAACTCTTCATTGTTTGTGTCAACTCATAATATTTGATTTCTCCTGAAGTTCACTCCATCTTCATCAGCTCTTACTGTTTTACAGTTAACTCTGCTGTTTGCTGCATGCTGCATGAGACCCAGGGTCCTGGTAAGCTTTATTAACTCTAAATAGAAATGGCAGTGGCTTCTAGAACACATCTCCCCAAATCCTGCCCCTCCTCACCCCCAACATACATATCTAATCTTAAAAGAAGCTGCTTAATTGTCCCAGTTGGTTTCCTCTTGTCACTTAAATGTTAAGAAAGAGTCTGGTGTGGATTGTTTGCCTGCCTGATTAAAAGAGGATGCTGGAATAAGTGGGTGACGGGGGGATCTTGTGATAGGTATTTGAGGTTTCCATTTTGACCATTTCTTTTGAAAGAGCCTTAATCCTTACTTCTAAGATTAAATAAATTCTAGCTTTGAGGAGGGAAACTGTGGAGTTCACAAGCTTTGTCCTGCAATTTCAGTCACCACTGACCCTCAGATTTGGGACTGTTTCATGCCAATGGAAACTTGCTTCTCTGTTTCCCTCTGGTGGCTGTTTCTTAGCCAAGGGACTTACATTTTCAAATTTCCTTTGGCTGTGTAATCCTTCAAACCATCATAGAAATAGAAGAACATAAAGAGCTCTCAGATATTCTAGAAAATTCTTTACATTTGATTTGACTTCATGAACACCTTTGATAAAGGAGGTAAGCAAGTTACCTTTGGTAAAAGGGATTCCTGAAAGCTAGGTGTTGTGTCTACACAAGTGACTGGAGCAGTTCCTGGCATCACATAGCTTATGAGTTGACGATAACAGTGATTAAGCACCTTTTATCTATTCTACTAGACTCAGGTAGTGAGTGCAGAGGGAACATAAGTACGTTCAAGTTGGCATAATTAGGCTTTGTGCTAGTTTTTTAAACTTTGCCACAGAAACTTTCAAACAGGAGCGGAAGAGAGAAAAGAGGCCCATGTGCTCCTGCCCCACGCACTCATAACCCAGCCCCCAAAAGCCCGTCGGCATACGGCCAGTCCTGCTTCATCTGTTACCCCAAACCTGCTGGATAATTGCAAAGCAAACCCATATCATTTCATCTGTAAATAGTTTAGCATGTCTCTCTAAGAAATAATGCCTCTAAAAACCCCATAACCACAGCGCCACCATTATCACACCTACAAAATTAACAATTTGCTGACATAAGATGTCTAGTCAGTGCTCAGAGTACCCTGGTTGTCTCATAAACGTCTTTTACATTTGGTTTGTTTGGATCAGGGAATGTAAAATACTGAGACTTCTCCCCACTCACCAATGTAGTTTATGATTTAAATGGAGAGCCTGCTGTTAGTCCCACACTGACTACTGCAGTGAGTGCACCAGGGACGCCGGGCAGCTGGCAAAACATCCGACTTTCAAGCAAATCCCGAAGAGGAAGTCCATAGAGGCTTCTGAAACATAAGGCCTATGAAATTGGGCCAAAGAAAACAACCCTAAAAAGAACAATGAAATGATTTATTGTCTGGCTTGAAGGCAAGCCCTGTTAGCTGACTTGAATTAAACAGCAGATTTTCTTTGAGAAAGACTGTAAATTCCTGGAGTGTCTGTCCACCACTATAGTCCCAGTGCCTGGCAAAGTGGCTGACACCTGGAGAGCTCACCCGTATTTTCTTTGTTACCCCATTTTCAATGAACAGAGTGGGAGAACTGGATCCTCATAAGTTAGATTTCCTTGAATAAGGGTTTCATTGCCTGTGGTTTGACACAATTTGGTTCAGGTTTCCCCAAGTAAATCTTTGTTAGTGGCCATTACTAAAATGAATTCTGACAAAACTATAATTAAAGCCATACTTTACAAGTGAGAGGCAATTGGCCAACAGCAAAAACAGCCAACCCCAACCCCAAGTATGTTGGCTTTTCCTGGCAGGCTTCCTCCCAGTAGACTATAAAAGCAGTTCTAAACCAAGTAGGGGAGGGAGGGCTTGGCTACCCAGGATCTGAAAGCAGCAAAAACAGCCTGTTCCTTTCCAAAGTCAACCCTCATTAACTAGGGTGCAGGTAGAGTATGGCTCCCTCTTCATCACTGATTTTGAAACTGCTCGAGGCACTGCTTGCAGCTACTACAACTGCAAGAGAAACCCCTCTGTGTGGAGTATCTCAGTTGCAGATACTATCTGTCAATGGTTATTGGCCCTTGACCCTTGGGGAGGGGGCAGATGCACGACGTTATTGGCAAGATAAAGATTTCCTCCACCATCCGAAAGTAGACTGTCTTTATTTGGTAGGTTTTTTATTTGAATCTGGGATCACTGTTACCATTAATTTATATGTAAAAAAGTTTGAGTGTTCCCAGAACCTCCAAAATAACCTATTGACAAATGCCAAATAGAAACATCCTACTTTTGGATAGCGGGGGAAACCTGTACACTTATCTCATGAAACTCAGAACATAGGCCTCCTGCACTGTTGAGGTTTCTTTCCACCTAGGAAGAAGAAAACGAGAGATACACGTTTGTATAACATTTTTACTAGTTTCCAAAGTGTTTTTCCGTGTATCTCATTTTCACCTTCCCGAAGTCCTGAGAGGAAGAGAAGAAAGGCATAATCTTCTTCCCTTTACACGATGTGTAAATGGAGGAGAGGGGAATTTAAGGGACTTACCAAGGATCACACAGTGTGTTAGTGCTGGAACTGTAACAAGAACACAAAACTCGTAATTTCTGCTATAAATTGCCATTTACATGATTGTGTGTGTGTGTGGGGTTTGTATTCAGCTGAGGCCATGACTACACAAACATAATCACATATGCATATGTTTTAACTATGCCTCCCAAATATTTAATAATTGTATTTATTTAATGACATAAATGTATTCTTTGGCTAATAAATGGGGGTTAGATGCACAGATAAAGAGTTCTCAGGGACACCTGGGCGTGGTGGGGAGCAGTAAACAGCTAGCAGTCTCAGGCTCTGGCAGGACCGGAGCCCTCTCTTTGCGAATCTGGGCCAGTCGGTTAGCGTCTGTGATTCACAGTCCCCTCGTATGTATGTCAAAGTAGGGCCGATACACTTGCCCTGTTTATATCAGGGGGATGAGGTCGGTCTAGATGACAGAAAGGTCAAAGTGCTGTGTGAACATGAAACAATAATGGACCACCATAGGTTCCCGTTACAGCTGGACTGGACTCCATTTAGCCTTTTAAGCCAAGGTTCCTCTTTTAACTGACAGCTTTCCTTTGGGGTGCCAGGACTGCCATAGGTAACTGTGGTCTGGACTGGAGTGAGGAACCCAGGACCCCTCCACAGGCACTTCTCAGACAGGTCTTGCCCTGAGGTGACAGTTACTTGAGTGGGGCTCTGCCTGCTTCCTTTCTCCTTTACATATAAGAGGGGACAAGGCGATGCAGGGCCTGAGGTCCTGACACTCTGTGTGGTGGGCCGAGACCACCTGGAGATTTGCTGAAGGTATTCCTGCACGATATGTGTGTGGGGGCACGATATGTGTGGGGGGGGAGGGCAGGTGTTAGACAGGACCTGGTAATTAGAAGAGATAAAAAGTATTTTCACAGCGGATGAGAATTATTTGCTAATTAATGCCACTTTTGCTGCCGCTCAGAGGCGTGTGTGGTGTGTGGTGTATGAGAGAAAGAGCGTTCCCAGGAGCCAATGCAATAAGACCTTAAGACCATCTAACATAGCTGCATTCTAATTTACCCATTAGTCATCGTGACTGAAACCATTTTCTTCTAACCTTTTTATTTTTTTGTACATTAATCCTTCCATTCATTAACCCGACTTTTCTTTTCATTTTCAGTTTGGGTTTCCTGTAGACGCCCTTTTCCTGCGCAACAGAGCTGGGCTTCCCTTTCTCTGATTCCCCCTAGCACATGGGGGTGGGGCAGATGGCCTGTGCCCCCCCACTTCCTGCCAAGGTTCCTGACAGTCTGAGGACAGGGTCTGGCCTCTGGTTAAGAAGCCAGCAGTCCTGAGGCTTGTCGACGCATGGTGCATCCCAGCCCCCTCCTTGAGCCCCCAGCCACACCCTCAACTTGGCCAGATCATAAGAGGTTCAGGATTCCCATCTGCTACTCTCCGCCACCAGCTTCCTCCTTCTGATTCTGACTGCTATTTGTTTTCCCGAGGCCTTTGTATCCACCAAGACTTACCCGTAGTCTCCTGCCCTCCAAGCCCTTTCTCAGAAGGCCCCAAAGGGGGTTCCTTTGATGCCTTTTTCCTTCTAACCTCAGCCCAACCCTTTGATTCACTCAAAGTAACTACACTCAAAAATTTAAAATCCAGAACAAGTTTATTGACACCAGTCCTTCCCAGAAAACACAACCACTGAAGAAAAGAGCATTAATGTCTCTGCTCTCTGTAATTCTGGGTGCCCCACAGATGCGGAAAGGAGAATAAACCTGAGTATGATTACCAGCCTAGTGTCTTGCATGACAGACTTGTGGAATCCTTCTGAGGTGCCTCAGCATCTCCTCTGTAATTTCCCTTGAGCTTCGCTCCAGCCCAACGAGGCAGGGCGTGCAGCGGGTCTCATAGCCCTGCACTGAGCTGCCAAGTCGAACAATCAGAGAAGCAGCGTTTCCGCTTTTGCTCTGTTGAGTCTTCTAATCTATTGATTAGGTCAGTCGATGATGATTTTTAATGTGTGTTTTGCATGTCCCCCAGTAAGAGGAGGCGAGACTCTGATCAGCTGGAGAGATGAAAAGAGGGTTGTGCCTTGGAAGGTACTTTATCTCCTGTCTAAGAACTTGATATTAAAAAAATATTCCAGCCCCAATTTTTATCACAGCACCCATCGACAGCAGTTTGGGGAACTCCCTTGGAAGTAGAGAGCCCTCTGTTGCCAGGGCCATGAGGCACTGTGGCCTCTGGTGTTTGCCAGTGACAGAGAGAGCTGGAGGTGACCTGGAAATGATGTGTGGCTAACATGCCGTTTCTCTGCCCTTCCTTTGCAGTAATCCATGGCTGTGTACTGAATAGTATTCCCTGCTACTGCTGGACTGGACTCCATTTAGCCTTTTAAGCCAAGGTTCCTCTTTTAACTCACAGCTTTCCTTTGGGGACCCAGGCAGCCAGATGCCCCTCCCCCCCATGAACTTCTACTTCAAGTCCTACTTCTTTTTGAGTTCTGCCTCCCAGCCCCGTGGGCACCGAGCATGTCCACCTTATTCCCTTTTTGTTTTAAAATTTTTTGAGTTGCTTTTGTTTTTATCAGTTTCTTTTAAAGCACACAGTCAAACCAGGCAATGCCAAAGTTTCAGGCCTCTGGGGAGTTTCTCACTTCACTAATAGATAATAGGAAGCAAAAAGCAGACAAGATGAGACAACTTTTTCTTGTTGGCAAAGCAAGACTGCAGTTGGGATAGGTGTTTCTTGGTTGAGTCACTGATGGGTTAGTGGTCAGAGACAAGTATGAAGATGAGGTTGCCAAAGCATAAGCTAGTTTCTGGAGGCCATCACAGTCTTAGTTGAAGGGTTTAAGGAGACCCTAGCCTTGGAGGTTCAAAAAAGAAAAGAAGTGTGAATACTCAGATGTTAAGTCAGGGCTGTTGCGTCTTCTTGGGAAAGACACTGGCAGCTTTGCTGTTTTCCTAGCTGCTTTCAAGGAACTCCAAACTTATACCATCAACAAGTCTTCATCTCCCCCGGCCCCCCAGGTAGTTATTTGCATTACAACTAGGAACCCCCACACACATTGGCATTTGTTTACAAATTAACCTGAAATACTCTGAAAACTTTGAAAGTATTAGCACCACCCAGCCTCTGACAGACTTTGAGACACTAGGCAAGAATTTGGTATTAAGGGAGACATTTTGGTCCTTGATACAGATAGGACCTACTTTTTTTTCCTAAAAGGAAATTGAGGCCCAAAGAAATCAAGAGGCTTGTGGGAAGTCCCAGAGCTGTTTCTTGGCAGAAGCCAGGCTGAATTCAGTGTCTCCTGCCTGCCCATCCTTCTCACAAATGGATTCGATCTGTCCCAGTATGTTACTGAAGACAAGATCTTTTGATGTTAAGAGAAACCGAATCGTTCCTAGTAGAGGGCCTTTGCAGTTTTTATTTCCCCATAAAGAAATTTACGCAAGCATGGGGTGGGTAGAGACAGGCAAAGCAGAAAACTCCAGGCCAGTTCCTGAACCAGGAGTCACCAGGACACACCTGTTTTCTGGTCAGCTTTCCTGGAGGTCTGGAAGGGGGCCCAGGCCTGCATCTGTAACAGACTCTAGGGATTCTGGTGAAGAAAAATCTAATCTGTGAGTGACCCCAAGACCTTCAGATAGATGGCCGAGGCTATTAAAAGAATGTAAATGCTTATTTCATTGGCTAGCTTTTTTCACTTAGACAGAAAATTTTTTCCTTCTTCAGTGAAAAATTTTTTCCTTCTTCAGTCAAAAAGCTTTTGAGTTAGTACAATTATAATTTTCTTCAATGACCAAAGTACTCTGTTTACTTCTGGTGAAACAAACCCAGTCATTCTAAATGGTCTGTGCTTTTATTTTCACAGACTGGAATGGAATGGCTTTCCTGAAGCGCGCGCTCACGCACGTACACACACACACACACACACACACACACACACACACACACACACACACTTCATTTCTCTTAAGAAGTCTGCTTTCTTAGTTGCAGTATACATCACTTTTGGGTTTTGTTTTTTGTTTTACTCATCTGGCATTCACATGTGGCTGTTAATATGTGCTTGTTTTTCATTAAAAACAAGAAGCTTTAAACTGGTGTGTGGTGTTGTTAAAACCCTCTCAGCGGGTTTCCCCGGTGGTGGTGATGGCCTGTCAATGGCCTCATTTCTAACCTGTCTTCTTCAAATGTCATCTGTGCTACCTTACACTGCCCGCTCCCCTCACCCTCTCTAACTTCAAATGTTCTTTTTCTTTGGCTAATTTCATGTTTTCTTTTCTTTCTCTCTCCCTCTCCAGCTTTTTTTAACCTTGTCTTCAGCAGCTGCACTAAGTCTAAAGGAGAAGACTGCCATTATAGAAGAGTTAGGCCTCCATATTGTCTCAAACCAGAAACCAACCAGTTCCCTCTCCCCTCAAACTGAGTGCACACACACACCACACCACACCACACCACATCACACCAACTAGTGCTCATGTGTCCCTGTGTCCAGGCAAGAAGCTCTCTCCTGACTTACATGGTATTTTAAATGGAAGTGTCTTGTCCTACCTTAACAAGGCAGGAAAGGAGCCGTCAGAGCTGGAGAATGGACCAAATGTAACCTCAGAGAGACAACTGCAGGACGACTCACCCAAGTGTAAGTGACTGGGGCAGGAGACCTCAGCTGTGGGTGTGGAAGTGCTGTTCATGGGTTTGGGTTTGAGTTTGCGGTTTTTCTTTTTAAACAATTCTCCGGTTCAATGGTTGGACTGTCTACGGCCACTATTAAACATTTCTGAATATGGAAGAGAAGTTCCAGCGACACTCATATCTTCGTCAACATTCACAGACCTGCAGACTCCCAGCAAGGGGGAAAATGGATTCAATATCTAACACTCAGGTGGAAAAGGGTGAGATAGGAGGGAGTTTACACTTAGTGAAAGCAAAATGATCCATCCCACCTTGCAAGGCCAGTTGGGGTTTTGAGAGAGGTCTCTACTCAACCTGGGATCTGGAGGGTGAGCTTTAATGTTGATAAATCTGCCTTGAATTCATTGGTTTAACTTGCATCAAAATGCCATGTGAGTGTGTTCATCCCCATAGGTTCCTACGGCCGTCACCATTCCACTGTCCAGTGTCTCTAGAGAGTCTCTCTGCATGTTTTCTACAATCTGTGTTTGTTTTTCCTTTCTTCTCCTTTGTTCTTTTTGCTCAAAAGTGTGACCAGTCACTGCCCCCCTCCCCTCCGGGGCTTTCATTTGCCAGGAGAAACATCCCGAAACCAGCACTGTTTAGCTTGATACCTTTCTAATGTCCATGTCAATTTTCAATAAAACTCAAAGAAATGCTCAATGACTGTGTGATCTGATCTTAAATCATTAGGTGGGATGACCCCACCAGGGTTTGCCTTAGGAGGAGTGGGTGACTTGAGGGGTGCAGGAGGGCATCAGCAATCCATGGCAATCTTTTTAGGTGGGCTGCTGCTCCCTCTCCCCACATTCTGGGCCTGAAAATTCCCACGGGATGAGTCCTCTATTTTCCTTTATTGGCATGGATTTAACTGCTCTGGTTGAGTTCATTATCATTTAGGATAACAGAGGACATGGATCCTACAGAACAAGTTTGTGAGTTTTAATTCCAGAAAGCAAAAGAACTCCTCACTGTATGTCTTCTCTCATTTAATCCTGTGATGTGAAAAATCCCCAAAATTCATGGAAATGACTGTTCTTTTTGACTTGAAAGGCATTCTGTAGGTGACAAGTAGTACTTTGTGTCCTGGGTGTACCAGGGAGGAAAGTCTCTTGTCCTGTCCCCCATGCCCACCCCCACCCCTCACCTCCCTTCCCTCTGCATTAAAGTGGGCAAGAGAGAAAGTGGACAATTTTCACAATTTTGTCAGTGATTGAGGTCAGGTTTCCTTTCCTCAGCTTCATTTCCCAAATGTCCAGATGCTGGAGACAGGACAGTGTTCCTCATCCTCTTCATACCCAGGTCTGGGGGCGTCTGGAACACCAAAGGAAAGGACATTGGCCTGCCTCTGGGCAGTTCGCACACTAGGGGGCAGTTGATTCAGACAACACTGGCTTCTGATATAACTGAATGGAGGGAGCTCCGAGGTGTGGAAAGGCCTCGAGCCAGACAGACTGACTAGCTGTGTGTACTTTGGGGTGTGTTGTATTAAAAAAATCTGTAAAGGGAGGACATCATTAACTCCCTTGCTGAATGATTGTGAAGGGTACATGAGCTAATGTAAATTAAGGACCTGGGTATCCCTTATTAAAGATGGACTTACTTCTTTACTAGAAGCATCTTAGGTTTCTCTAATCCAGGGTTACTCTATCTCAGCACCATTGCCATTTGAGGCAGATAATTCTTTGTTGGGGGTGGGGGGGCTGTGTCATACATTATTGCACGATTAGCAGCATCCCCACCCACTAGATATCAGAAGCACATCTGCCCCCCTGCCCCCCATATCTCCAGTTCTAACAACCAAAAATGTCAATAGACGTTGCCAAAATTGTTCCGTATTGAGAACCATTACTCTAGGTCAGAGGTCAGCAAATTTTTCTGTAAAAGGTAAGCTGGTAAATACTATTTTAGGCTTTGCAAGCCATGTGGCGTCTGTAGCCATTCCAGTGTTACTATAGCGTGAAAACGGTCATAGATAACACATGAAAGAATGAACGTGCTATACACCGATAAAAGTATGGCCACTGAAATTTTAAATTCACACATGAGTTTCATTTTCACTTGTGCTGAATTCTTTTAATTTTTTTCAAATCATTAAAAAAATGTGAAAGCAATTCTTAGTATGAGAGTCATACAAGCTTAGGTATAGGCAGCAGATGCGGCCTGTGGGTCATACTTTGCCAACTCCACCTCTAATGCTGCTTTCTACTTAGTGATGCATCATCAAGACTCAGGTCTTAGAAATGACTAGGCAGTCAGAAAAAAAATCATAAATGAACACAAATGGCTAAAGTTTTCATGCAACTTATGGGGCAAAATGGGTTCAATGAAAATTTACCTACAGTCCTGCAAGAGCATAAATGGGAAGAAGGGACCCACAGGGGTGATGACAGCCTGCCTCTGGGGTGTTGCTGAGGAGGGGAGAATGTCAGTTGCTTCTAGGGAGAGAACCGAGCCCTTAATAAGCAACCAGGACTCCAGTTGTAAGCACTGAGGTTAAGCAGCATCCTTTCCTATCTAAGATTCCCCCACTGAGGGAGATTCAGCCTTTTGCTGCAAGGACAACTTTCTTGAAGGGTTATTATTTTCAAATGTGGGTACCCCTCTGAAAAGTTGCTCATTAGATCAGTAGTACAGTACAGTACTGCTACCTGAACCTACTGTCCCTCCATGTCCATCCAAGTCCTGCCCTCCTTAACTTGTAGATCAAGCTTTAGGAAGTCCCTGTCCCGGATTCAACGCCTGTGAAGAATTATTTGCATGTCTATTAGGTATAGGATTGGGGACAAACTCTTTATCTTGGTTTTGGGCTTAATGAAATTACTCTAAATCAATGATAAGGGTGTATTGAACACTTCATTGAGTTTAGTCAAGTGCCTTATGCTAGGGGGATACTTTTTGCATGAGATCTAGTTAGACACTGCTCTTGAGGGACTTACAGACTGGCCTCATCTTTACTCAACCATGTTTTCTAGTACTTCCTAATGCCCACTCTCCATTCCAGACCATTCATTCTCTGCATAGGTCTCTCCAAGCTCCACAAACTATTTGTTGATGTAATATATTTCCAGAACCATTTGAAAATAATTTATATGTGTCATGGCCCTTTATCACTAAATATTCCTCAGTGGTATTTCCTATATATTCTGTTACCTAAACATAGTTATCAACTTCAGTAATTTAAACATTGTTACTGTTAAATATGCTTTATAGCATTTTTCCTTGTCATTTAGGATTTGATCTGGGATCATTCATTGTGTCTGTCTCTTTATTCTCTAATTTGGAATTGCCTTTCTTTGTTTTTTAGGACTTTGAAATTTTTGAAGTCTCTTAAGAAGTAGATTGTTTTCATTTGGGATCAATGTGTCGCCCAATTTCTCCGCTATATAATTACTGGTTTCTTCCCCTCTTTCCTACTAATAAACAATCTATGGGGATAAACTATATGTTGATGCAAATATCCTACATCAAAAATTTCCCCTTAGATTTAGTGTCCATTGATAATTCCTGTCTGTGCCAATGTACAAAATGATGATTTTCTAACTCCCGTATTCCCTTCCTATTTCCCAACAAGCACATGGCATTCTATTGTTAAAAATAGAAAAGATCCTCCCTTCTCCTTCATTATGCTTTTATCTATTTAGTATTACTGTGGATTTACACTTTGTATTTTTTCAATGGCTCATTACAGTCCTTTAATAACTTGGGTGCTCAAATCACCAAGATTTGGCCAGTGAGAGCTCCTAGCTATTGCTTTTTTTTTAGATTTATTTATTTATACATACAAGCTGGGGTACAGGCCAGAGGCGTGGGGTGGCGAGAGGGCTCACCAGAGACAGAGTGGGGAGCAGAACAGGCAGATCAGAAATACACTGCTGAGGGGAGCAGTGGGCAAGGCAGGAGAGGTCTGCCACGCCATGTGGGAATCTCCCCAGCTGGGCATCGAACTGGCGTCGCAGCTGCCGACAGCTCCACAGCGCAGGGCCCAACCGCTGCGCCACCAGGGAGGCCCCCCTAGCTATTGCTTTTAATCTGTTAGTAACCATCCTACAAGAGGATACTATAGTGCAGAATATCCTGATCAAGAACTTTTGTGATGTAATTTCTGGGATAGTTTATGTTGCATTGGACTTTAAACTTAACATTTGTTATCCTTGTTTTTCTTGATCTTGACGGATCTGCATCCTTTCCCCTGGCTGTGACCAGAAAATTCTTGACTTCCTCAGTTGTTCCAGGCGTGGTTGCTTGGCGCATAGGACTGTGCATGGCGGGCACAGCGACTGGTGAGAAACAAGGACAAGGAGAGTGGAAAAGAAGACATGAGTTTTATGCAGGATTTTGTCCCCATCTAAACTGTAATCAATTCTCGGACACCAGAGAAAACCCAGTTGCTTTTTCCTTTGCATTAAGCACACAGTAGGTGCTGTGTAAATTCCCACTGACAGACATTCATTGAGAATGAGTGCACAGATTGGCAGAAGAATTGAGGGAACAGACTGGAGCAGATCCATCCGTGGAGTGATAGGTTTGGCCACAGTATTTAATTTAGCCGTTGCTGCAGCGCAACGTTTAACCATCATTTCTAGGCTCCCATTGTATATTGTCAATATTTTGCATGTTTTAAATCGCTGTATGAAATCCAGAACTGTTTGCAATCAGGATTAGAACTGTGTAAACATGGTGTCTTTATTTGTCAGCACTTGGAATGGTGTATGGACGAGAAAAGTGGCTGATTGGAGAAGTGGTGCTGTGGATGATTTTATTTCACAAGTATTTTATTTTTACTATGTTTTCACGATAAAATGCAAAGCTAATGATGCACGACGCGGAGAACTTTTGAAACCATCCTCTGAGGAAAAGACGTCTTCAAGAGATGACGTTAAAAAAAAGCGTAAAACCCATGCCAAACCTAAGTCCCTCCCAAAGGACACGATCCCACCGTCGCCCGGTCCAGAAATCCAGGGAAAACTGGTAGGCCAGCCGCTGCCAACCATCGTCGGAGGACGCCTTCCAGGGATTTAACGGAAACGTGTTCCCGAACCTCAGAGAACCTTCCAAAATTCCCTTTCCGGAGTCCCCGCCCTTCGCTTGTCACTATATGCGTCAAAGGGCCGTAGTGATCATAGGAGGGAAAAATGTGCGTCGCGCGAGATTCTGCGACGGGATTTTGAAGTTAGGGAACAGCCACAGCGCACGCGCACTGGCCTCACAACCTCGGGGCGGCACGCGGGTAGGTAGGCAGGAACCCAGAGGAGGGGGAACAGAGCGTGCTGGTGTCTTTTTCTCCCGCTCCCCGCACAGTGCGTGCGTCTGTGGATCGTTGGAGGTGTGGAGCGCAGGGCCTGTGTCCGCTTCCCCGGCGCGCGTGTGACTGCGGTGGGAGCCCTCCTCCTGCCCCTCCACGAGTTGGAGTGCTGCAGGCGTGCTCCCCGGCATCCGGACGTGAGCTTGAGCTCGCCTTTTCCTTTTGAAAGGTCGCCCCCCCACACACACACATACACTCTAGTCCCCCGAGAACTGGTCTTCGCGCCTGGGTGCGCCCCTCCTCGCCCGGCCCCTCCCACGGACCCCCGTTCCCGCTCGCTCACAGGCGGTCGGTAATCGGCTTCATCCCTGGGGTCCCTGCTTGGGGGCGGAGAAGATGGCTGGCGGACGTTTGCTGTTGGGGGGCGACTTCCTGTCGCCGCCGCCGCTGCCCCCCCTCCCGCCGCCGCCGCTGCCGCCCCTCCCGCCGCCCCCGCCGGAGCCAGTGCTGGAGCAGTGGCGCTATAGCCACGAAAGTGACTGGCAGTGGGCTCTGCGGCGCAGCTTCATCTGTCGGCATCTGCACAGCTATCCTGGGGCGGCTCTGGACCAGCTCCTGGCTCTCTCCGCCGCCTGGACCAACCACGTTTTCCTGGGCTGCAGGTGAGGAAGGTGTGAAGGTTGAGTTAGGGACCCGGAGTAAGGGGTTCAGGGATGGTGGTCGGGACAGGGACGGAGGCGGGATACGGATGAGGGCTTGGAGACTGGAGATTTGGAGGTGCTGGAGGACACCAGAGGGCACACTGTTGGCTTGGGGGTGGGGGGTAGTGGCATCGAAAGGTGGCAGGGGGTGACATAACACCTAGAAGGGTGTGGGGATCGCGGGAGTGGCCCCTCCAGGACCAGGGGTGGAGAGGAAGCAGCGCCTGAAGAGGATAGTTGAGAGGTGGTCGTGGTGGTGGTGGTATTGGAAGGCGTGGGAAATGACGAATCGCGGAACCTGGAACCTGCGTAGGATCTTGCAAAGATGCGGCATCCGCAGAGAATCTTCAACAGTCTGGGCTTCGAGGGTCGGGGGGTGGGGGGTGGGGGAAGGCAAGTGACCCTGCAGTTCTAATCCTAGTGTCCCTGTAGTGTCCCTCAGTCCATCCCCATTAAATAAACAACAGTAGACCCCAGCTGGGTTTACTGTCTTCTGGGGGAGGGGGCGGTTTGTATGAAGTCTCTCAGCCGCAGGGTCCGCCTTGCTTGTAGATTTGCGCATAATGTGTCTGGACGCAAACAAAGAAATGGGTATATCTACTGTAAAAACGGGTTGCCCTCCTTTCTCCTTAAATGTAATCAGGCAGATTAACATTTGGCCTTCTTGCGAGGTTTTAGAGAGGTAGGGTTTTAGAGAGGTAGGGTGTGTGTGTGTGTGTGCGCGCGCGTGCGCTTACCTACGCACACACGCGTGTGTGTGTGCGCTTGCTCACCCGCGCACGCACGTGTGTGTGTGTGTGTGTGTCTGTCCCGTCCCCCCCACCCCCTCCCGTTTCCTAGAACCTGGTGCACTGTTCTGAACAGGCCTATTTGACAGCTCTTTGCATTCAATGGAGACTGCAGTATGGTTCCAGTGCGTTTTTTAAAAATTGCCAACTTGGATCGCTGTCCTGATCAGAACCCCCAGGTCAGCCCTAATCATTCCTGTGATAGACTGAGAGGCTTCTTATATTTTTAGACTCCTGCCTCATTTTTTTATATGTAGGAAGGGTGAGAAATTCTGGAAAATGACCAGATCAAATGCAGCCAGTTCAGGTCCAGAAATAACTGTAACAGATACAGAAAAACAGGATTGTTCACTCCTGCCTTCATTGTTCAACATAGCATCCAGTGTGATACTTTGTTTTGCTCTCATCACAAAAATGTTTTTCTTTCAAATCTCTGCCCCTAGAGATAAGGATTATTTCATTGGAGGAACTGGATACAACTGGGGAAGCCTCAGTAAGGAATCAAGTCAGATAAAGCAAATTGACCTTCACTTAACAATATTGTTTTTGCAGGTGAAAAGGTATCTTTATTATGTAATCATAATCTCCTTAGAAGGCCACGGGGAATCTGAATCCTAATAAAAATACTCCTCCATGAGGGGGGCACAGACTGACCATCCTTTGTGTTAATAAAAAATCATAACCGTCCCACTAGAATGTAAGCTCTTGGGGGGAAGGGTTTTGCTTTTTTGTTCATACCTTTATCCTCAGCTCCTAGCAAAATGCCTTTTGCACAGTAGCCGCTCAGTAAATATATGTGGCATGAAAGGATGAATATAGCTTTATAATGTGCAAAATATTTATGTATCTCACTTGGGAATTAGGTGGTGTTTCACTTTTACAGCTAAATCAGTGGAGGCCAAGAAGTTAAGTGACTTTTCCAAGGTCCTGCAGTTGGGGCTAGGACTCATGTCTTCTGATGCTCTTTCCACCGAGACACAGCTGCTAATATTTGGGAAGGATGAACCAGAGTGAAAGCAAGTAACTGACAGAGCCACATCATTATTATATCTCAGGGTTTCATCCCAAGAACACCAGCCTTGTACATAATTAAGGCATTAAAAAACACAAACCAGGCTGTTGGTAGTTGGTATTGAAAGCTCAAGCATCCAGGGCATTTTGTGTGTGCCTGCACTCAACCAGGCACATCTCTGCCTAGTACATATGCTATATTGTCATATTACGTTGTAGTAAAGTCAAATCAATCAATACAAGAATTGCCATAGCCTCAATTGACATAACTGAAAAGCTGATAGCTTATGTGCAGGAGAAAGAGAAGGAGCAATAAAAACTCTTGAAAGCAAGGGACCGAGTGCAGTTTCCACTTTAGGCAGGCTTTATGTTAGTTGTCATCTTCAGGTGGGTGAAAACTGTATTTCAGTACTTGTTGATGCAGAACATCTGGTCTATTCTTTGACAGAATACTCCTCTCGGGAATTGCAGAATACATGAAACAGTCTGTTCTAAACTAAAATTGTTAACATCATGTTCAAGTTTCATCATTTGACTTTTAAAACAGACTGTGAACAGCAGCAAGGAGGAAACTATTCTTTTCTCTCCACCTCTCTAGAATGTTAAAATATCCCATTTTAGTTAAGCTGAAATAACTCCCTAGGTCAAGGATATCTTTGAAAACTCCTTGATCATGAGACCAAGGAGGAACTCAAATGGGCCGTTGCGAACAATGTTTCATTCCTTTTGGCAGTGGTGGTGATTTTCATGGAACAAATTTGATTATCTTCTTGACTCTTTAACAGTGACTCGCAAACTTGAAGCAAGAATCAAATCACCTGTTAGACTTGTGAAAACACTGGGTTTCTGATTCAGTAGGTCTGAGGTGGGGCCCCAGAATTTGCAAATTCCCGGGATCTAACAAGTTCCCAGGTAATGCTGATGATCAAAAAATATCTTTCCGTTTCTTCTGCAGACATTTTCTAAGATATATCTTGTGGCTGATGAAAAGTTAATACAGTATTCTAATCAACTCCATCTGCAGCACTTAAATATTCGTATGAATGCCTAGGGAACTGTAACTTTTACTTAAAATTGGTTGATAATGTATAAAATTCAAGAAAACAATGTTTGGTAACTGGAACATTTAGTTTTCCGATTGTTCTTCATCGTTAGGATTAGAAGCAGAATCCAGACTTACTGATCTTTGATGAGATATTAGTAGGTAAACTGTATTTTAAAATGAAACCAGCTTTGCTGCCTTGATTGTCTCTTCCTTATTGACATGAGACTGGTTTTGGAAGACAGGTGCGGGCAGCGCTCATACTTTGAAAGAGACTTTGCACGCTGTAGGTAGAGTGTATCCATCACCAGCTAATGAAGTGGTAGTGGGAGCTTTTGAAATATTTATCAATGATCTGGTTATATGTTATTCACTTAACGTGTTAGGAATCTTACGAATAGTTTTGAATAAATGGCTTTGTACTTGGAAGTCTTAATCTTTGCTTCATTATTAAACCTCAGCTCTTTTTATTTAGACCTAGTAGAGCAGTTTAATATATTAAAATTTTTTGAAAGCATTTACTACTGAATATTTATTGAATTTCAGGTGCCATTATATATCATAATTATATTCCTGTGTGCACCAATCTTTGCTTAGGAACATAAGATTCATGAAGTCAGATATCTGTTAGAAATTGTCATACACTAGGCATGATGGGACAGTGAACTAGTGTCCTGATTTCCAAAAGCTTGGTACATAGTACACTACCTTTGAAAACCCCTACACAGCAGGTGTTTCAAACAGGAACAAAAGGACTGTGCACCCCTCACCCACTCACACCCCTGACGGCTTCCTAATAAAGAAATGATTGGTAGTCTATACAGAGATTTATAACCTATGGGAAATGTTGAATTTTGTGGCAGATGTAATGAATGTGGAACAGTAAGTAGATATAATCATTATTAATGCTGGAAGAAACCTGAGAGAAAGGTGAATGTGAATGGAGTGAGCCTCAAGTAGATCTGTGAGGCATACACACCATTTATAGCTGCACACCATATTTGAATGCAGGGTAATGGAAGGTTGGGAATTTTGACTGAATTCAAGGTGAGTGGCTTGGCCGTAGTACCAGTGTTGGTAGCAAAGGTGGCATTACCAGTTTACGAGTTGTTGACTGTGTCTCGTTTTCACAATTTTTTTTTAAGATTTTATTTTTGTGTAGAAGTGGGGTATAGGCCAGAGGTGCGGGGGGTGAGGATTCACCAGAGACAGAGTGGGGAACAGAACAGGAGAATCCACTGAAGTACACTGCTGAGGGAAGCAGCTGGTGAAATAGGAGAGATCTGCTGTACCATGTGGGTCAGCTCCCTGGCTGGGGATCAAAGTCAGGCCTCTGAGGAGGGCCATCGTGGTAGTAGCACTGACACTTAACCCCTTGGCCACCGGAGAAGCCCATAATCTTTTCTTATGCTTTCATCTCGTACTTTGAAGATTGGGCTCCCAAATCTGAATGGAAGTGATATATAGAATGGTTAATGTTTTAGGCTATGCTTTCCAATGTTTTGATAAAAGTAAATGAAATAGGGGGCCTCCCTGGTGGCTCATCGGGTTAAGCACAGCGCCTTGGAGCTGTCCGCGGCTGTGGTACCAGTTCGATCTCCAGCCAGGGAGCTTCCCACATGGCGCGGCAGACCTTTCCTGCCTCGCCCGCTGCTCCCCTCAGCAGTGTATTTCCGTTGATCTGCCTGTTCTGCTCCCTGCTCTGTCTCTGGTGAACCCTCTCACCGCCCCACACTTCTGGCCTGCACCCCAGACTGGATGCAAAAATTAAAAAAAAAAAAATCTTAAAAAAAAAGTAAATGAAATAAAATTACTCTTGGCATTTAAATGCTGGTGTTAGTTGGCAACAGTAGTAGCAATTATTAGTTCGAAGTACAGGTTGTAACTTAGCTAACTTCTAGTAATTTGTTAGACTTCTCTGCTTTGCAAGGAAAGATACCTGATGGTTGTGGAATCTATTGTGGCAAAATGGATAATGTTATACTCCTTCAAGTTCAGATCCTATTCCTATAAAGGTGTGATAGTTAAATCATTTCTAGAGCTTTCTTCCCAAATGCCAAGAGTCTCTTTGGTCTTAGAGTGGGAAAGACTTTGAAGGTTGGGGTGATTCCACCCCATAATAATGAAAACTTAACTTGAACCCAGATTTTTCTCTGCAGTACAATAATAGTCTTTCAAGTAGCCAGTCTCCAAAGGGCTCTTTTTTTTAATTCTGCGTTTTAAAGTGTTTTTTTTGATGGAAGAAAAAAATCATGCTCAAGAGTAGAAGAGTTTAATGAACCATCATGTACTGATCACTCAACATCAGCAATTACCAACAATCTGTTACCCTTCTCATTTCATCCATGCTATCCCCATTTTTTGTGGGAGATAGTCTGGAGTATAGGAATGAAAATCTTCTATCATTTCACCTGCGCTACTTCAGTATGTATCTGTACCAGATAAGAATTTTAAAGAATGGTCATAAGGGCCTTCCTGGTGGTGCAAGGGGTTAAGTCACAGCACTACGAAGCTATCCGCGCCACTGCAGCACAGTCTGATCCCAGCCAGGGAGCTTCCCACATGACCCAGCAGACCTCTCCTGCCTCGCCCGCTGCTCCCCTCAGCAGTGTATTTCAGTCAATCTGCCTGTTCTGCTCCCCACTCTGTCTCTGGTGAATCCTCTCATCACCCCCCACCCCTACCTCTGGCCTGCTCCCCAGTTTTTGTATGCATAAATAAATCTTTTTAAAAAGTCATAATATTCACACTCAACAAAATTAACAGCAGTTTCTTAAAATCATCTAGGTCCTAGTCCATACTCAGTTTTCTCAGTTTGCCTAAAAATGTCTTTTTACAGTTGGTTTGTTTTATTTAAGATCCAAACAAGGGCCAGACACTACATTTGGTATATTTGTCTCCTTGAACCTATAGCCATTCCCCCTCTGCTTTTGCACACTATTTCTTTGAAGAAAGTGTGTTGTTGATGGTGTTTCTTGCATTCTGGATTTGACTGGTTATAGTCTTGTGGCATTAAACATGTTTCTGTGAGTTGGGGATTGAGGTTCAGGTTCAGTTATTTGGAGGGCAAGAATACTTTATAGATAGTACGTTGTATATCCCATTGTACCACATCAGGGGGTACATGGTTGGTTGTGTCTCCATTTTTATGTGTGATATTAAGATTATAAAGTTCCCCATCAACTTTTTAAATTGAATTTTTTAAAATTTTAATTTAATTTTTGGGGTAATTGTAGATTCACAACTGTAAAACATAACACTCCACAGAGTGCCCCCTGTTCTTTTCCTAGTTCCACCAAGGATGACATTTGGTAAAATAATTGAATATATCACAACCAGGGTAATGACATTGTTATAATCCCCTGCTTTTATCACCATCCCCCCCCCCCAGTTTTACTATTGGCCGTGAATATTTAGTTCTGTACAACTTATCACCTCTATAGGTTTGTACATCCATACTACAGTCAAGATGTTCCCAGTTCCAATACCTCACATTGCCCTTTTAGAACCACAGCCATCTCGTTCCACTCCTACATATATAGTTAATTCCTTTTCATTGCTGATTAGTATTCCATGGTGTGTACATACCAGGGTTTAACCATTTACTTGTTGAAGGACATCTGGGCCAATTGCATTTAGGGGCTGTTAAAAATAAAGCTGCTATGTACATTCTCTGAGATGAATGCCCAAAAGTGTAATTGTTAGGTGATGTTATAAGAATCTTCCAAGTTGTCTCCAGGCTGGCTATGCCATTTTGCATTCCCACCGACAAACCATGAGTGATCCAATTTTTCTGCCTCCTTGTCAGAACTTGGTGTCACGTTATTTACTTTAGCCGTTCTGGGTAGGTACGTAGTGATACCTCATTGTGGTTCAAAATTGCGTTTCTCTGGTAGCTAATGGTGTTGAATATCTTTCATGTGTTTATTGTGTTTTTGCGCTTACTTTCATGTGCTATTGCATTTTGAGAGGTCTTTATACTGCTAGTTTTTTGTTAGGTGTGTGATTTACAGATAATTTCTCCCAGTTCATACCAGCCCAGATAACCTTCAACTGTCTCTATCTTGTCTTTGCATGCTCTTCACACTGTCCTTTGCCAGCAAAAGTTTTTAATTTTGATGAAATCCATTTTATTAGTTTTTCCTTTTATGGATCATGCTTTTGGTGTCATGTATAGAACTTTTTGCCTCGCCCTAGACCTTGAAGATTTTCTCCTGTGTTTTTTAGTAAAGTATTATCATTTTGTATTTTACATTTAAGTCCATGATGCATTTTGAATTGATTTTTCATAAAATGTGAGGTTTAGGTTGTTGAGGTTTTGTTTGTCCATTGCATGCCCAGTTGCTACAGCACCGTTTATTGAAGAGGCTGTCCTTCTTCCTTTGGATTGTTGTCAACAAAAAGTTGAGCTTGTTTGTGTGGGTCTGTTTCTGGATTCTTCCCCCATCAACTTTTTGCCCAATAGGTTTAGCAGCCGTTGATGATCATTTCTTTCATTATGGATTGCAAAATGGTAGTAATCTTATCATTCCTTCATTTATTAACTGGAATGCTTGTGTAAAAGATTTTTCTCATCAACTCTTTATTTGCTCTGAGGTACAATTTATACAGAAAAATGCCAGATAAATGCTTGCTTTCTTTACCATTTTAAAATGATGACTTGATTGCCAGCCATCCTCCAAAGGTGACCAGTAATGAGTTTGTAAGTATCATTATGAACTAATGGATTTTTAACATATTTGATGTGTTTCAGTCCACTGTGGTTATTGTTTTACTGACACTCAAGTTCGCTTTTTTTTTTTTGCTGGTAAGAGTCTATTCAAATTGGCTTCTGTGGTTTTTGACAGCTTCCTTAATTCCAGGCACAAGAAGATTCCTCAAGTTCATCTTATACATTATTGCCCAGACTTGGAATCAGCCATTTCTCTAAGCACCCTGATTCCTTTTCGTGGGAAATGATAGAATCCACAATCTGGATGCTAATCGGCAGTTCTTAACATTCTTGCTACTTTTATAACTATATAAATGTGATGATGTATATATAATATGCATATATAAAAGAGAAAAATTGTACGTTTATACTGATACCTTCAATTCAAATTAAAGATGAAGTCTACTGAAATGTTTTGACTTTATATTTGTATGTCTTACCTACAAAATCTTGATCCCTAATGATAGTAGTGTAATTACTCATTTTTGATAGGTAAATGTTGTAGGGCCGATTCTTCAGTTTTCCTGATACGCTGTTGCTAAAGTCTGGTAGGAGCAAATATAACATTGGCTCATTTAGAAGCGTTTGGGGAAAAGTACATTCTTATCTGTTTTGACTATAGATTATATTAATTTAATTAGGTACAGCCCACGTTTGATGGAAAAAATTCTCCAAATGGCTGAAGGTATTGATATTGGGGAGATGCCTTCATATGACCTGATGCTGCCCAAACCTTCCAAAGGTCAGAAACGCCACCTCTCAACATGTGATGGTGAGTATACTTGTTTCTGGAAGGTGGGATTTAAAGAAGCAACATGGCTTTCTAAAAATTATATGAATGTGGTGTATGGTTTCTTAATTAACACTGGTAACATTGGACTTGACACAAATGTGAAAGGGTTTTAACTTTTTTATTTACATTTTTAACTTTTTATTTACATTTTTTGAGGATGCTAACAAGAAATGAAAACTAAGAATACTCAAGTCACACTATGCTATCCTTAAGTCTATGCCATGGAACCTCCCTCTAAATAGAACAACCTTATACTCTGATCATTTGAGCATCTAAGTAACTAAATCCTCTTGGGTGGGTCCAAGCTGGACCAGTTTTCTACTGAACAGTGTTATAGGGAGAAAGCCCTTGTGTCTGGTATAGCCTCAACAGTCTTTCATAGCTTTAAATTTGATGATCCCCACCATGCCCCCCATAAATCATTAGTTTCTAGCTCTTGTTCTAAAAATAAAATAGAGCAAACACCTGTTTGTGCAGAATAGGTCAGAACTAAGACTTAGAGGTTGAAAACCTTTGGAATCTTTTGGTAATTATTTTTATTTTTATTTACATAAAGTGCCATCAAAGAGTCACTCACCTGTGATACAAAAAGAAAGGCTTTGTAAATGCCTCTGGTCATATCTGTTGCTTAAGAGCCATCTGTTCATTGGCAATCCTTAAGAAGGGAGCTTTTCAGTGCAGGTGGTATGTGATTATACTGGAACAACCTCCTACTCAGTACTTTTCACCTGTACTTTACCTCATTAGATGCAACAGCATCTACCCATCATGCGTGGTGGTGACCTACAGAATTGATTCAATGGCATATTTTTCTATCAAGCCTCTTCCCTTACACATGGAAAAATAGAGAGCATCCTTCTTTATGCTGGAATCTTACATTGATATTTGAGTCTCTTCACCTAAATGACCTGAAGTTTTTGTGATGGGAAGTTCTCTTGTACCAACAATGCAGCATGCAAAAATGTGGTTGGTACTATTTTCCTGCTTGGTTCCTTTGAAAATTTACCTTTTTAATGAATTGTAAATTTCACTCATTCTGTAGGTCAAAATCCTCCTAAAAAGCAAGCCGGTTCCAAATTCCATGCGAGACCTCGTTTTGAGCCTGTACATTTTGTAGCTAGTAGTTCAAAAGATGAAAGACAGGAAGATCCTTATGGCTCTCAAACAAAAGAGGTAAATGAACCAACACATTTTGCCAGGATGCCAAGAGACATCTACCAAGATTACACTCAAGACTCTTTCAGTGTTCAAGATGGGAATTCTCAGTATTGTGATTCATCAGGATTTATTTTCACGAAAGACCAGCCTGTAACAGCCAACATGTATTTTGACAGTGGGAACCCTGCCCCAAGCAGCACATCACAGCAGGCAAACTCTCAGTCAGTTTCTGAGCCTTCCCCATCACAGACATTTCCTGAGTCAGTGGTAGCGGAAAAGCAGTATTTTATTGAAAAATTAACAGCGACTATTTGGAAGAACCTTTCTAATCCAGAGATGACTTCTGGGTCTGATAAGATTAATTACACGTATATGTTAACTCGTTGTATTCAGGCATGTAAGACCAACCCTGAATATATATACGCTCCTTTAAAAGAAATCCCTCCAGCTGACATCCCCAAAAATAAAAAACTTCTAACAGATGGTTATGCTTGTGAAGTTAGATGCCAAAATATCTACTTAACTACAGGTTATGCTGGCAGCAAGAATGGGTCCAGGGATCGAGCTACTGAGCTCGCTGTAAAACTCTTGCAGAAACGTATTGAAGTGAGGGTTATCCGACGGAAATTCAAGCACACGATTGGAGAGGACCTGGTGGTGTGTCAGATTGGCATGCTTTCTTACGAATTTCCTCCAGCTCTGAAACCACCAGAAGACCTGGTGGTACTGGCTAAAGATGCTTCTGGGCAGCCAATTTTTAATGCTTCCGCCAAACACTGGACCAATTTTGTCCTTACAGAAAATGCAAATGATGCCATTGGTATCCTTAACAATTCCGCCTCGTACAACAAAATGTCAGTTGAGTACAAATATGAGATGATGCCAAATCGCACATGGCGTTGTCGAGTGTTCTTGCAAGATCACTGCTTAGCTGAAGGTTATGGAACCAAGAAAACAAGTAAACATGCAGCTGCTGATGAGGCTTTGAAAATCCTTCAAAAGACACAACCCACTTACCCATCTGTCAAAAGTTCACAATGCCAAACAGGCTCTTCACCCAGGGGGTCTGGAAAGAAGAAAGATATAAAAGATCTCGTAGTTTACGAGAATTCTTCAAATCCCGTGTGCACACTGAATGACACAGCTCAGTTCAACCGAATGACCGTTGAATATGTCTATGAAAGAATGACGGGCCTCCGATGGAAATGCAAGGTGATCCTAGAGAGTGAAGTAATTGCAGAAGCAGTTGGGGTGAAGAAAACTGTCAAATACGAAGCTGCTGGAGAAGCTGTAAAAACCCTCAAAAAGACCCAGCCGACTGTCATCAACAACTTGAAGAAGGGAGCTATTGAAGATGTGATTTCAAGAAATGAAATCCAGGGCCGCTCAGCAGAGGAGGCGTACAAGCAGCAAATCAAAGAAGATAACATCGGGAATCAGCTGCTGCGAAAGATGGGCTGGACGGGCGGTGGGTTAGGGAAATCTGGTGAGGGCATTCGGGAGCCAATCTCTGTCAAAGAGCAGCATAAGCGGGAAGGCCTTGGCCTTGATGTAGAGAGGGTGAATAAAATTGCCAAGAGGGATATCGAACAGATCATCAGAAACTACGCCCGCTCTGACAGCCACACGGATTTGACTTTCTCTACAGAGCTGACCAATGATGAGCGGAAGCAAATACACCAGATTGCGCAGAAGTATGGTCTTAAGAGTAAATCACATGGGGTCGGTCATGATAGATACCTGGTGGTAGGCAGAAAAAGACGGAAGGAAGACCTCCTAGATCAGCTCAAGCAGGAAGGCCAAGTGGGGCACTACGAGCTTGTGATGCCCCAAGCAAATTGAGATCTTACTAATTTATTTTGTAGGTGCCTAATGAGGCAGATTTATGAATTTTAAAAAATGCTACATGTTCTGGGTACAGAGTATATTCATTCTTAAGATGTTTCACCTTGTTCATTTCGTATAGTGCTTTATTAGATATTGGAACCTGAAGAATTCTGTCCACTTGTATTAGCTTAATCAGCAGATGATATTGTGCAGTTACTGTTTGTGTCTTTGATATTGCTGTGTTCCTTCACTTTTAGTAGTTTGTACAAAGCAAGAACACATATCCAAATGGAATATGACCCTGAGAAAAATTCTCATTTTAAAGGGCATAGCACAGCAATCTGCAACATGTAAAATTGATGACGATTACCATGAAATTAGTCTTAATCCCAGATTTACTGAAAATGTCAAATCATTTTGTATTACCTATTTTCATCTTTGTGTGAAGCCAGTTATAGAATGTTTAAAAGTAAATTGTACTGTACGTGTAAATGTCCTTATCAACTAACTGATGTAAAACTTTCTTAAAGTAATTTTAGTGTTCATTTATTTATAACTTCTATCATGTGGTTTCCAGAATATTGGAAGTGATTTACTGTATCTTGTGATATATGGATTTTAACAAATTCTAGTCTTCGTGCTGAGAGAACACTACTTGAGAGAGCGATTGAAAAGTTTCAAAAACTTTGATTCAATCTGAAGAAAGGAAGCTGGAACTGTTTGTTCTTGGTGCCTTGCAGAGAGACTCACAGCAACTCTCTGTTATAGCTTTCACTTGATTTGGATGTACAGCACATCCAAGGCGGCCACAGCTGTGGTAGAGCTTGGTAAAAGACTGAAAGTACATTGGTGCTTTGATGAAAAGGTCAGTTGGCTGGTCCCGCTCTCAAAAAGCTTAAGTCCCAAAAGCCAACTTTGTAACATATTTAAAACTGCTATTTTCGCTTATTTCTGGAATGTAAAAAAATGTATAAAAAGAGTTAGTGTATGCTTCCTGAATAAAAAGGAGCCAAAGTTGATCAAGATGGTGGTGTACTTATTTCTGGGCAGTAACCTAGTAGCAACACTAAGTCTTTGGAGAAGGGAGGTGGTGTTTGCACAGAATATTTCAACACCAGAACATGTGGATGGATGCACATAATAATTTGGCAGGTAGGAACAGCTAATCAGTCATCCATCACACTTTTTCTATGGACCAACATACTGGCTACAACCCAATTTCAGGCTGTTTATTTTTACATGATTTTGGTTTGTACCTCAGATACACCAAGAGATTAACAGAGATGAGTATTACTACTGACAGACATCTCCAATGAAAAGATGTTTGGAATGATTAGGTTGTCTATAGTGTCTTAAAACATTTAGCACCATGCTTAGCATGTAATTGTCCCACAACAAACTAATTTCCTTTCCCTTTTTTGTACTTTTCATTAGGAGCTGTCCACTGTAGTTAAATCAATATTTTAAAAATATAAAGGGATTGTTAACTTTTATACCCAGATCTCTAACTTTTAGTCACCCACAGTGATGAATAGTGTGTGATACTTGCTTTCCACTAACTCTTCTTAGTGTGTGAATGTTGGTAGGAAAACGTGTGCATTTTATTTGGTCCTTAACTGTTTTCATATTGGCAGAGGGAATTAAGCTAAAATGTTTGTGGTTGTTTTTTGTTTTTGTTTTTACCTACAAGGCTCATGCCAACCCTGAGAAGTTAGGTAATGGTTCAATTAGTGAGTTAGAAAAGCCAGCCTTCAGTTCTTTTAAGGGTGGCTTTGGGGATTAAGGAATGTGAAAACTCATTTCTCTCTACATTCCTTCCCTCTTCCCAAAATATATTTGGGGAGGAGGGGTGTAGAGAAATGTCACATATGTCTGGTTTATCTAGAAAAGTTCAACAGAACAGAATATAAGCGTTACAGTCAAGCCTCCAAAATTACTGGCACAAGTACATACAAATTTGGTTTCTGGATTTGAGGGTCCAGAGTTCCTAACTTCTTTAGATCAACTTTGGTATTAATCTGGATTTGAGTGAAGTCACCTAACAGCTTAAAAATACGTTGAGAGGGGCCTCCCTGGTGGTGCAAGGAGTTAAGTTTCAGCCTATGAAGCTATCCGCAGCCACTGCAGCACTGAGTTCAATCCCTAGCCAGGGGGATTCCCACATGGTGCAGCAGACCTCTCCTGCCTCGTTAGCTGCTCCCCTCAGAGGTGTACTTCAGTCAATCTGCCTGTTCTGCTACCCACTCTGTCTCTGGTGAATCCTCTCACCACCACCACCCCACCTCTGGCCTGCACACCAGCTTTTGTATGAATAAATAAATCTAAAAAAAAATAAAAATACATTGAGAAATGGCTTTCACAAGAATGAATTGCTAACAACCTTGAGGTTCTATTTTTTGTTGGTTCCTGTATTTTCCTTTTTTGAGATAGCAGTATTTTTAACCCAGTAACCTTGCTAGAAGCCTTCACATTTACATGAACAGTTTCAAGTTTGATTTGAATTTCTTAAATGTTATACTAAGGAGCTGTTTTCAGTTATATATAGCATTGGGTCTCACAGGTTTACTTAGACTTTTTTCCTCCCCTTTGCAAAATGAATGGAAATTTCATGCATTCTGTTGGGATTCTTTTTTTAGTATACAATGCATTCACTTTGCTATGAGTAACCCCCGAAGCTTAAGACAGGTCCTAAATAAAGGAATCTAATTACAACTTTGGCTTCTTATCATACCCTCTTCCCCATATCAGTAGGTCCAGAAGAAGATTCAAGTTCAAACCTGACTGCAATTTGAAAGGTGATCTTGCAAATCTATTTTAATTAACTTTACAATGAGTATTGTTATGCTTATCTTATGCAGGTAGTCTGTGGTATGTTTAAAAAAGTGTGACAAGGAAAATTAGCATTAAACTTTTGAATGAATAGTGTGTGGTATCTTTAACCAGGGACATACTTTGGGAAATCAGCTTGTTGACTGTTCTAAGGTTTTAAAAGAATTATTTCATGAAAGATTGGGGATGGTGTTTCCTAGGAGGGGTGCAAAGAAAAAAATTGCTAAATCTGCACATTCCCAATTTCAGCTTAAATTCTTTCAGGTATGAACAGTGTCAATATTTAAGGTACCCAGCTATAGTAGGATGAAAAATATAAAACTAATACACCAAATAAAAACCAATTGAATTTGGTTCTACTTTGAAGCAGAAATGGACTTGAAGGAAAATATTAAGTACGTTTAGTGATACTGCTCCTAGGTGAAGCCAACCAATTCGTGTTGTGGTCAGTGTAGAATGACCTCGTCTACATTGAGGGCCCTTCAAACACCATGTCTTAAAGGACGAGTGGGGCACACACCTTGAGAGGGTTTCATTTCATTTTGCACCCTCCAAACAAGTGTAGAGGTGGGTCTCCACAAGGTTACTTGTCTCTTTAAAATGAGGTGGGTTGCTCCTCAGAAGAAAGCAGAGCTGTTTAAATGAGATTGAGGTTGCCTGCATTCCCAAACTTGACACGGAACTTAAAAGACCATTTAATAATAGTTTGGTACTGTTTGCTTCTAGGACTTTTTAGAAGTGGAATGTTGGGATCAGCAACTTAGATCTTGGGACTCTGAGGGTGCTGATAAATACCCAGGTTTGTTTATTCTCCCCCCTTGCCAGTTTCATTGCCTTGATTTATACTTAAGTAACTTTAATAGTTTTATATTGTTAATTTTTTAAGGCATTAACATTTATGACTGAAAAGAAAAAAATCCTCTCCAACAGTTAATCTACTCCTCTCTCCTCTCCCAGAATCTGTATTTTTGCTTTACCATGTTTGAGGAAAAGTATGTAGATATGCGAGTCTAAGCAGTTAGTACTAAAGATTCACACTGAGCTAAAATATAATTATACCTTGACTACAAAATTTTAAGGTTATTTTTATTTACAAGTTTTGAAAAATGTACATTTTTTACATGGGTTACCTGTGCAAAGTCAGATTTAGAATAGTGATAAATGTGCAAGATGACAATGGAACATTAGACAAAACATTTACAAGCCTGTCCCACACTGGCATTTAAAGGTACTGTCTATCTAAAAGTATAAATATCCAAAAAAAGATTGCAAACATTGACTTTAGGTTCTTAGAATACTGAAAGGGAAGAAGAAACTGAAACATGCAGCATAACTCAGGCTTTGAGTGGAAAATACTGGTATTTTGCCACAGATATGCTCCCTTCCTTGAATTAAAAGTTTGAAAAAAAGATGGGGGATTATAAATTTGTTTATCTAAGGTAGCACTGCTCCTTAAAAAGATGAAAAGATCTCCAACCTTCCCTAGCTTAAAAACTAATGATTGTTTCCATTCCCATTTCCCCATACCTCTTTAAAAAGTAAGAAACCCAGAAGACTTCAGTATTTGAAACTTAGCATGGGTGCGTCCAGTGAGTATCTTGCAAGGAGAGGATATGTCAGTTGCTACAATTGCTGCACTTTCCTTTGGCTGAGTCCTTTAACATTCTCCTTCCTACCAGTAAAAACCATCTTGTAATTCATATTGGTTAGATCTTAGCATCATAGCATTTTTAGCTTCCATTGCTTTCAAAATGGACAATTATATGGATTTGTTTCCGTTTTCCATAGGCTGTATGCCAAACAGCATTCACTTCTAGATCCAACACAAGTGAAGGACCAGCCAGGATGAAACACTTCAGCCATCATTTTGTTAAAAATAACATCCTGGTCATCAAGCTATGCATAAGCACCACTTGCATAACAATTCATTTTAAAAGCTTATTGTAAAGTACAGTAACACAATATTGTCCTAAAACTGCAGATGAGGCACAACAGAAAAGGAACAGTTAAGCATTAGCAATGTTTGCACGTAACCCAGGTACAGTACATTTGATTTCAGAGGGTGTTTTCTGATGTTCGAGGAGTGGGTAGAAGGGTAGGAAAACCTTGGCAAGGGAAGATGGAAACGGCACAACAGCTATTTTGCATTTAATAAAGTAAATAATGACACTGAGGAATAGGAAGATGACAAACACATCAATATATATTTTTCATATGACCAGCTTCTTTTGCTGCACCCGGGTCAACAGTCACGCCAGCTCTGTTCCACTATTGCAGAAACACGTTTTTCATATTCCCGCTTGTTCTCCTGGTACAGCTGAGCAGCCTGGCTATTTGCTGGACTATTGGGATTGGGTTCATCCAATAGAGACTACAGAAACAATTAGAAAGTTAGTTCCTCAATGCAAAAAAGTACACATATTCAAAACAAATAGCTATTTTATAAGATAGTGACACTCAACTGAATTATCCTAAGTAACAGCTAAATTTGCTCTTTCAGCATACTAAGCTAGAGGTACATTAATCTGTTAGTAACTAGGCAAATCTACATATTTCCCAGTGACTTGGATCTTAATGAACTACACTTTACCTTTAAGAGCTTAAGACTTTCAAACAACAATTTAATTGCTATGTAAACTTATCAAAGTTTATTAGTCACATTAGGGGAAATTCACCTGTATGGATGTTAAAATGGAAGACACATCATAAGTTGGACTCCAGCGGTTCTGAAGTATGTCCAGACATATACTACCATCTGCATAGACTGGGAGCACAGAAGTAGACAGGTTAAACATCTCAAAACCACTGAGGTTTTAACAGTATAATCAAGACAAATATAGTCAAGAACACTTTGCTTTTCAGGTTTTGAAAGATTCCAAAACTGCTTCTCAGTTAAGTTTCTAAAGAGATGAGTCATAATCACTACTAGTGAAATAATCAGGATGATCTGAGATGTCAGATGTCATCAGTAGAAAACTAGAAGTTACTTAGTGCTTGTTCTCCTGAAAAGACTGCCTTGTTATGCAGGAAATCATACACATTTTCTGACAGGCTCCCTAGCCATCCATACACTTGTGGGGAATTCATTCTACCTAATCTGTAAACTGTATCTCCTATCTGAAACACGATAGCTCAGAGTTCACGAGGTTACAGTCTGGCATGAAGATAAAAATACCTGATACTCTGGAACATACTTCATTAACCTTAATGAAAGGCAAGCTGTTCTAGGCTTACTCTTAGAAAAAAAGCAAATCATTTGCGGTGCTTTTCCAACATACTGTGTATGTATCCCAGACCTCAAACATAGACTCTGATATTCCATAGGGCTGGAGCAGAGCCAGGGCATCTACATTTTTAAAATGTTCCATAGTAATTCTGATATCCATCCAAAGCTGAAAACTACTGTCCTAAATGCTAGTGAAAATAATTATAAGACTACCCCAATCTGGCCTAACATTAAAAGGAAACCTAAAGAGTAAATGATAAAGATCATGAAGCCAAAGGGTTCTTAAAACTCTAGACAAAGGCAAAGTCCCTTCACTGCTTAACTTCTAGGACTACAGATGAAGACACCCATACCCCACCATGAATAACTTCAGTTTTCAGGAAACAGCAAAAATACCTAAAACACAAACACGGGTACTGCAGACAAATAGGAAACATGGACTACCTCCATAACAGACAGTGTATAGGTTATGTATTAAAACTGATACTTGCCATTTGGATGAAACATCTTGGAAACAAATCTAACCGTAGGTGGTTTATTCGGATATTCCTCAGTGAATTCTATTGTAAGTTTAAATGTTCCTGTAGTTAGGAAAGGAAAATTTAAGAAAGCATATTTATTGCTTTGTTCAGCAGTATTTGGCTTTTAATGCTATGTGACTTTTTCTTCTTTGAGCATTAAATGGAATAATGCAAAGATACAGGGTAGAGAGACAAGAGACCAGAGAAGACATCCATCTCCAGCAACTGCTCTAGAAATGGATGGACACTACGAACCATCAGCCAAAGGTGGTGTGGTTTTTGGCTGCCATTACTCTTCCTCCAACTTAAATAGTCATCTTAAACGCAAAATTCCTGCCTGCAAGATAACTTCGGCACTGTGCAGTTTGAAGACAGTGTTAAAATGACAAGAAGGCAAATTACAAGGGCCAAACTGTGGCCTTTTTTCCTTTAAGACTGAAAGATCTTAAAGGTCGCTCTTGATCAGTGGCCACCTTAAACTCTCAGGTGATTTTTAAATGTGCCAGGAAGAATGAGAGCACAAAGGTTCAAAAGTTTACACAAATCAACAGTCAAATTATTTTTTTAAAAAAGAATGCAATACTCATAAAAATGTCCACTGGTTCCTTTTCATGTAACAGCGACTCTAATGAAAACATAATTGAATGCAAGCCAAAAAAACCTGACAGTCCCTCTCAAGTGTGACTCACAAGGTACTTCACTATAAAATCCACTCAATTATTCACACTAATGGAGGGAATTAAGGGCAGAAATAACTTAAAAATAACATTAGATTGCATTCATGTCTCCAGCAAATTTATCTTTCTAACGATGTTTGTTTAGGCTATTATTACACTAAGACAATAGACCACATTTCAGAGAGAGTATAATTGTTACTGGTTCCTTCAGAGAGTAGTTTATTTCCTACTTGCTTCCAGTAATAGGTTTATCATCACATTATGCTGCTAGATGTAACAATACCAAACCAAAAGTTTGGTGCTACTAGCAGGCTCACAGGAAACAATTCGCTAACAAAGTACCTCTTGACATCATCAGTTATCTTAATCAGTTGTCCCAAGTTGCAGAATAATAAAAAAAATGCAGTATCTGGAGACATAGTATAGTCCCTCAACTATCCTGCTCCCTAAACGACTTGAAAGTCAGGTCTGAAGATACTGCATATTATGACTAAGGACAAAAAGTGAAATATTTTGGAAATAAGCATACTATATATAGTTCATCTTAAGTGATTCACCTTTACTCCCCCTGGTCATAAATCCTCTTTGAGTAAGAGAGCATGGTTCTTCCTTTTTCAGTACTACAGATTGTGTAAATGCAAGAAAAAGTGGGAATGAGTGTTAGAGAGCTCAAAACTTTACAGTTTTCTATGTAACACATTTGGCTCAAAGTTGAAATCTGATTCAAGGAACTGCTCTAAAATTGGGCAAATTGAACAGCACATGGAGAGCTCAAGTACTTTAAATTAAAACCATCATTAAACCTCAGAGTGAAAGGTCACTACCAACATCCAGGAGAGGCATCAGTGGAAGCGGTGGGCAGAGTTCTGCTGTCAGACCTGCACTCAAATCCTTGCTTTGTTATTGTTGTCAAGCAGTAAGTTATGAAACCTTAGGGAAGCCACTCAACGTGACTAAACCTCAAGTCCCTCATCTGTGAAATGGGACACCCAACATAACTCTGTTGTGAAATTTAAATGAAGGAAATAAGCACAATGCCACAATGTATAAACACGAGCAATTACTTTAATAACTAGAAATTTCACATCTCTAGATGGAGGAAAAACCAAAAATCCAAACTTTACTATTAGTTAGAAATATAAATGAATTAAAATAAAAATACTACTTTCTGACCTACATCAAACACTCACAGGTAAAAGCAAACTGACTTAAGTTAGTGGTTTACAAAACCTTTGACTTAAGATTTCTGCCTAATAACTGCCCAGAAGTTCAACAAGATGGTTACCAAGTTACCAAAAATAAGTCACCCTAGTCTTTTAAAACAGTTCATTTAAGATCTGAAGTGAAACAACCTGCTTTTGTCTATCTGAATGTAAATTCAGACACCCAAATCTTATTCAAAGCACATATTAAAAAGAGAACAATTTACACTTTTCAAAAGTCAGAACCTCTTTAGTGCAATCTTCAGTGCAATTTCTAAGACCCAAAACCAGCGTTAAGAAATTCCTAAAATATTTGCAATTGAGACTAAAGCTTATCCTGTGAATAGTTAGGAAGTTAAGCTTTAAAATAACTGAAAACTTATTAAGTCTCAGCATTGTTGTAACAATCTATACTGATTTTATCTTCTTGAAGTATAGCCAAAACAATGTAAGGAAAAGAATTTATCTAGATACAGGAACCAGGAAATGTATGTAAATGTGTTAAATGACTGTTGTGTGCAATAAGGATAGGTTAAATGGGAGTGTGTACTCTGCTAATTCAAATCCCAAAATTCAAATATTTGAAGATAGGTTAGCCAAAGAAAACAACTCTGCAGGTGTTTTCTACAAATTGTCCACCAGTTCATGACCCCTGAGGAAAAAGCAATACATTGGTTTTTTTTATTGTAAATCCTGATTTTTATCATAATACCTATATATTCTTTATTAAAGTATTTACCTTAACAACATCCTTCACAATTTTTAAGTGATTTGTCTTTTAAAAAAAACGTATACCCAAATTCTTAACATCTATTATAAAAAGCAAATGCTAGCATCTTACTGTATCTACTAACAATTTTTAGATGATGTGGAGAATACTTTATGCCACAGCCTTTGATTCACCAACATACCAAGATATTCTGATGAGGAAGCATGCCCCCTCCTGCCCTGAATGTTTTGCTTGGTAGTGTAAGCTCTTGGGGACATAGTCCTCTTATTTCATATGTGTGAAGTAAAATCAAAATACCTTGAGTTCCTTTTCTGAAGGTTTCATCTCTTTAACTGGGGCCTGGCTGTTTGAGAAACTTCTACTTCCTTACAAGAAAGCAGCAAAAGTAGTTTGGGGCTGTTGATTTATGTAACACACCAGAAACAGCAAAATCAACTGTGCCACTTGTCCACCATCAGTGTTTTTCGGGAAATCCCCCAAGTGTAAATAAGAGGTATTTTTAAACAGTCAAAAATATTTCCTGTAGCCTCTGTCTGTGTGCGAGACACCCGAGGATGCATCCACAGCCAGCAGGCTGCTGCATGGAATGAACTGAAAGAGTGCTGTCATTCAGCCTGAGTAATTCCTTTCAGTAATGCCAGGCTAGCGCTCCACAAATCATCAAAAATAGAGCCCGTAATGTCAAGGGGGAAGGTCCAGGTAGATAATGGATTCCTAAGTACCTTTTCAATTCATACCACTTAAAACAAGAAAAGCACCCTTGAAATATTTAAGTAGCCAACCCCCAGCAAAGTGATGTACTATTAATAAAGCTGTGCCCAGCATAAAGCAGTCTGAATAAAATCAGGAGAAAAAGGGAGCCAATGAAAGCAAAGCTTGCTAGAGATAAGCAAATACCCAGTAAATCTTCACATAAAGCCTAAGAATGAAGAACTAGCAACACCATGCGGTAGAGAAAAATTAAGTCTGGCAACCTCTTGTTATGGGTCAGTTCAAATGATTTAGTGCACCAAAGTAGTATGCCTTTAGAATCCCCCTCTACTGCTGTCATTTCTTTTTATTGCAACACTGAAGAGCAGTGATATTTACCCAGGGGATGAAGGCAGAAAGGAAGCTAACAGTATTCGGGTGACTATCTATAGTCTTCTAGGGAAATCTGAGTATTTGAGACAAATTATAGAATTGGTTGATACTGATCTACCTCAAATCTTATAGACTGGTAGCATCAAAAGCACTCCGACTCAGCAGCCTAAATACGTACTTAGTAGACTATAGAAATGTTTGTGCTCCCACCTCCAAGCTGAGTGATGTGCATGTGTGTGCAGATATACAGATTTAGCTAATGCTATGCGAGCACAGATAAGTCACTATGAGCCTTTTCTTTTTTTTAATAGCTCAAATATTAAGGCATATTGTAACGCAGTCAATGGAGTTCAAATGCTTTTAATCGTCTTTTAAATTGTATTAAAGTTTCAAAACACAACTATACACACACAAGGCTGAGCGCACTTAAAGCTGTATGGATGTCGATTTCCCACTTGTGATAGAGCATCACCTCCTCACCAGTGTTAGCCAAGGGGGAGAAGGGGAGGGGTATAGAGGACCTCCTGTCATTTACTAGAACTACACAGGTATCTGTAACTATCTCAAAACAGAAAGTTCTTAAAATCTTGAAAAACAATTAACGTGTGTTTTTAAAAGTCAAACCTAAAACCATTGAAAATCATGTCCCTACAGATGCATGCAGCACCTTCTAGTAGGGCGGATACTGGTGAAGACAGCACATTAAGGCTAACCTCAATTGTGAAGCAGCTTTGAGATGCCTGCCCATAAAATCACATGCTGAAAATTTATTTTAAAATAACATTAATATAATCAAACTGGCTGTTACAGTGTGATTCAGTACCATCTTAGAGCAGCGAGGCTGACATTCAGAGTGCCAGGTTGCAGAACCCAGAGCTATGGGCAAAGGATTCTTGCAACCATTCAGTGTTCAACAAACACATAGTAAGCACCTGCTGAACACAGTTCCTGCCCTTGGGTCTGAGTCTACCAGCAAGTGACTGGTGGATACTTAGTTTTCTGATGGGGAGCTGAATTTATAGCAGGACCACAGCCCAGTCCTCAAAAATCCTTAATAGTGTCACCATACTCCTTGCCCAGATTTTTTTTTCAAGCAAGCAAGAGAGAAGGTGCAGTTCTAGTGAAGTGGACAATAGCCAGAACAACCTGCCACAGACTGGTCTCCACTCAAGCCTTTAGCAGGCAGGAGCAAGGGAGAAGCAGGTTCCTAAGAAGAAACTTCCAGGATGACTGGAAACCTTTCCCCCCAGACGATCAGGCTCCTGAAAAGTGTGTAAAGAAACTCTCTTACCATCCTCAAAAGGGGTCCCTTCAGGCCTGCAACACACAAAACAACAACAAGTCAGTGCCCATTTATTAAGGGGCTCCCTTCCCTCTGGTTCACTTTAGGAGGTGCCTATTCCCAGCTCTACCAACTCCATCGCGGGCAAACCACTGTTTCCTGGGTGGGAAAACCACTACAAATCCAGGTTTGGGGCTCGGAAAGCCGGCAGGCCGCCGCGCCAAACCGCCACCACTCCCCGCCCCGCCCCCCTCAGAACCCCAAACGGTTCCCCTGGCAGCGGGAACAGAGCTAATCGAGGCACAGGCTCCGGGAAGGCGCCTAGGCCCAGCCAAACCCAACCCGGTCCCCTTCCCCCTCGGCTTCGGCCAGGGGCCCGGCCGGAGGGCAGACCCAGCCCACTGGGCGCCCCCCATCTCTCGCCACCGCCCGGAACGCAGACTCACCCAAAAATGACCGCGTTCCAAACCATTATGTTGTTCTCAGACGGAGCCCCGCTGACTCCCGCTGGGGGATCCTCCTGCAACCTTCAGAGAAACACACCCGGGCCCCGCCATCCGACACTGGCCTCGGCTCGGCCGGCCCCCAGCCTCCCCAAACCCCCGCCCTGGGCCGGGCGGCGAGTCCCCCAGCCCCAGAGTTCCCGGCCGGTTTACCTCTTGAAGTCCCTCATGAGACGCCGCCGAGCCGGGGTGGACATATCTCTGGTTGGGTCAGTGGTGGGGCATACACCGCGGTCTCGGGTACCCGCGGACGGCAAGGAGGCTGAGTAGGCTGCGGGAGCCGAAGGAGCCGAGGGAGAAGCGCCCAGAGGAACGGCACTACCTCTCCGAAGTCGAGGGTCGGTCTGGCGCCGGCTAAGCACCACCCCGGAGTAGACGGAGGCTGAACCAACCTGGAAGAAACGGGGGGGTTGGAACGCCGAACGCCGGACAGGCCGTACCAAGACGGGGCGCGGGGGGTGGGAGGGAAGGAAAGTTGCTTAGGTCATAAAACCCCAGCGGAGGGAGGCGGGGCGCGCCGGGCGGTCCAGCCCAGAGGCCCCGCCCCGCCCCCGGAAGCGCGAAATTCCCCCGGGCTTAGGGATGCTGGGGGTCCCGCTCCACCTGCCCGTTCCAAACGGACCCGGCGAGCTTTTGTCACTCTTTTCTTTCTTTCTTTCTTTCTTTCTTTCTTTCTTTCTTTCTTTCTTTCTTTCTTTCTTTCTTTCTTTCTTTCTTTCTTTCTTTCTTTCTTTCTTTCTTTCT
>PVIJ01009575.1:0-65995 GCA_004024925.1 Scalopus aquaticus | reverse complement strand
GTCATATGGAAGTTCCATTTCTAGCAGTTTGAGGAAACGCCATACAGCTTTCCATAGTGGTTGGATCAATTTGCATTCCCACCAGCAGTGTAGGAGAGTTCCTTTTTCTCCACATCCTTGCCAACATTTGTTGTTGCCTGTTTTATTAATGTGCGCCATTCTCACTGGCGTGAGGTGGTATCTCATTGTGGTTTTAATTTGCATTTCCCTGATTATAAGTGATGTTGAACATTTTTTCATATACCTGTTGGCCATTTGCTTTTCTTCTTTGGGGAAGTGTCTTTTTAGCTCTTCTGCCCATTTTTTGACTGGATTGTTGACTTTGTTTTTGTTGAGTTGTGTGAGCTCTTTGTAGATTTTTGTTATCAGTCCTTTATTGGTTGTATTGTGTGCAAAGATCTTCTCCCAATTAGTAGGGTGTCTGTTTTAATTATTGTGTCTTTTGCTATACAGAAGCTTTTTAGTTTGATGTAGTCCCAGCTGTTTATCTTTTCTTTCACTTCCTTCGCTATGGGGGAAGTGGTTTTAAAGATTTTGCTGAGATGTATGTCATGTAGAGTTTTGCCTATTTTTTCTTCTATAAACTTTATGGCATTTTATACTTATTTCAAACTTTTGCCTAGTATCTCCAACATGAAACATGAAATTCAATCTAGATTTCTATTAAGCTTTGATTTGGTTGTTCTCTATATATGTTTGATATGTAAATAATGTCTTCCTAACATGTTTCTGGATTATTAAAGTCACTTTTCTGGTATCCCTAGTTGAACACAAAAGTGACATTTGGTAGATGTTTAATAAATATTCAAAATTTGGCCTTTGAAAGCACTAGTTATTTAGGCAAAGTAAGATTAGACTTAGAAATCTCAGAGAGGTCTTTAATAGATTCACCAAAAGCAAATTTAGAAAAATTCAAACTTTCTTAATTCCTATCATTAAGAAGTTATGACTAAAAAAAATATAGAAATTTTGACTCTCAAGGACTGTTAGCAAAACAAAAAAAATTATGAATTAGTATTCACAGTGATAACTTGATATAATTCATTACTTCACTAACATTCTCAATAAACAACTCTACACACTAAAATCAAATCTCTTAAGTAGATTAAGTTTGTGCTGGGTTTCTTTCATTCTCATTAAATTAGTAGTCTGAGTTCAGAGAACTAAAACATTTAACCTTGAAAAATGTTTTCATTTACCACAGATGTCAAATTATCATTATAGGGATGGAGTCTTGCTTTCTTGTTGACTTTGACCATAATTAACAAACTTATGAGTTTTGCATTTAGATAATTTGCGTTTTGTCTTGTTTCTTCTAACCTAGGCATTTATTGTGAAACTAATATAGATCAATGGCTCTAAAAGCCCTGTCTCCATGATAGAGCTTGTACTGATGGCTTCAGTCATTATATATGTGACTGCAGGAGTGGCTTTTTTGGAATACACTGTGAAACAAATGCAAATGATTGCTTTTCAAATCCTTGTCTACATGGAAGGTAGTTCTTTTCGTTTTTCTATTACTAAATCTAAAAAAGTATATTTAATTCACAATATTTAAGACTTAATGTCAAGGGAAAGTTGGTAAAGATAATTTCAATTATGTTCTTTCATAAAACAACAGCTAAGTACAGTTAAAATGAAGATGCTGCCTGTTTTAGTTAATATAATGTACTGATACATTATCTTTGTCCCTCTTATATTCCTGTTCATTAGCATAAAGTAATTTTCAATAAATGTGGATTAATTGGGTTTTAATATACTTAATGGTAACTGTTCAAAGTAGTAGAACTAGCAGGCAGGATGATGAGACACATTGATATTTGCTCTTTGAAGGAATGTTTAAAATGTTCTTATGTAGACTGGTTCTTTTTTCCTATGTGTATATAAAATAGTGTATGACTCTCTTTATGGAATTGTGTAATAATGTTCCTGCTTATGAATAGAACATGTGTTTATGAAATTGAGAACCCAGGTATTTTTAGGAGATGCAGGTGCCAGTGAAAAATGGCTTGCAGATGTACCATGCTGTTTTGTGCAGTATTATTTTGCTCTTCCAGTCCTGCCACTTACTACAAGCCAGGAAGGGAGTATGACAATGTGTATCTCTTTGCAAAGCACTTTGATTGACTATAGCTGACTTAAGTTTCTTACATGGATTCTAGACATACTTTTTCTCTTTTGTAATAATTCTTTCTTTCCATTGCTATGGGGAAGATGGCAAAATGAAAATTGATCCTTTTTTTCAGTCAAGTCACCATGGAGCATAGAAATCAAAAACATACTCTGAAACTACCTGTAGCTTTCAGAGTCATTTCCTGTAGTTATTAGTGATTAGCAGTTCTGTCTTATTTTTCCTTTTTGAACTTTCTCAGTTGCTCCAAACAAAATTAAAAGTCAAAGATTTTCACCTTTCCCCCCTTTCACTTGTTATCATAAACTTCTGCAATCTGGAGCCCTCATTAAACTAAATCCTGGAAATGGCCGTTGTCAACAGGAGCCATAAGGCTTATGACTTTCCCATCTGCCTTACTGTCTCCAGTCTTAGGACACACAGGTGCATGTAGATGTGTAGGAGGAGAGATTAAATTGATCCAGACACCGCAAGTAGAAAATTAGTTCTAGATGGGTGTGCCAAGAAGTTGGTACATGTGGAGAATTCCAATACCTGTAATACGCCTGGATGTGTCTTTGAATCTTCAATAGTCTGACATGTTGCGAATGGCATATGGTATTTTGTGTGGTCTGCTTCATCCATAGAGAAATTTTGATTACCTAATGTTTGAGACCATTCTTGTTGGATTAGAATCTTATGCTCCTTCCTGGATAATGGGGAATTCTTCCAAATCCTTCCTGGCCTCCTGGCTGATAGTAACATGGTAAAGGAAAGAAACATATGGACTAAAAACAGACTTTGGAACTATGAGACTATAGATATTTAAATTGAATGTTTCATGACTTTCTCTCTAACATTAATAAAACACAGCTTTAATAGTTTCTAGGGCCTGGAATCATTGTGTAGTCATGCACATAAAACATAGTAGATACTTCATAAATGGCCCTTTGAAAAGGACTGATAGGATGATTAAAGTTATCATAGAGAAACAGGTCATTTTCTTGTTATTAACTGGAAATGAAGTCTCCATGATAGTTAGACAAAGAGTTTATTAGATAGTCAGGTGAGGATTTGAACCCATCCAGGGAGCAACCCAGTAGAATTTGCTCTGTGAGAGCTGTTCCAATAAACTCATTTGAACTTAGATTATATAGGTAGGAGCAGTGTATACTGGCATTAAGAATGTGATTATTCTTGATGAGTGAGTGAAGCTCTATTTCTGTGTTGTCCAAACCTAAAGATATGCTGATGCTAGAGGAAGGCAGTTCAGGAGTTAATTTCATTTCTAAAAAAAATGCTGCTACAGAGAAACAAAAGCCGAGTACCTATTTTTAATTTTTTTTTTTTAATCTGGCTGCTTGGTCATCAGTGGGTGTGAAAAGGCTGACTTACCTTCAGGCAACAGAATTTCTGATTAGGCTACAGGATGGAGTCTGTTCACACTTAAGTTTATGAAGACAGCTTGGCTCTCTTGTCTGCTAGACCTGGGTGATCAGGAGGCAGGTGTTCCCTAGAAAATTTTACAATGTGTTCACACTTGCCTATTGTGTTCTTCGGCAAATTACTTGAATTCTGAAACCAAGCTCTAGTTATTCAACTCTTAACTGTGGCTACCCAGCATCCTCTAATCATTAGGACGTGAATGTTTTTAAAAGGGATCAGACATCCATGCACACAAAGGCAATGAAAGCAGTGTGAGAAACTTCTAATTGGTATTCATAGAGAGAAAGAAGAAGAAAGGATTTTAAATAACAGATTTCCAATATGTAAAAAAAATTAGCTGTCTCATCATGGGCAAATACCCAAGCAAACAGGCTTAACCCAAAGCAGGCAGCTGAGGCCTGAAATCCCTAAAATCAAATGCACCTTCTGACAGGGAACCACAAGAAATGTGTCAGGCAGGTCCCAGAGAGCTGGGACAAAAGGAAAATCCTAAAATTCGGAAAGTACCATATCATCTATCACAGGTGAAGATAACTGCTGCCAGAGTGTTCCAAGTACCAGGAGCAGCCTCCTTACATGTCTATCCCCATGGGTCTGCCCATCTCCCCCTCCTTCCACTCAATTTATATATTCACCTCACTCCTTCCCTGCTGTCCCCCACAGAGGAATTCAGGCTCATAACATGCTAAGACTTGCAGTCCATGGCAGCTTCATGTGAGTGGGCAGGAAAAATAACCACTGTTCTCTGTGCTGCAAAACTTCTCCCCCTTTCACAGAGATGCATTCCGCAGCACAGTGAAGTTAAACATGGTAAATACCACTTAGATTGTTTTGAGAATTAAATTAGATAATCCCTGTAAATCAACTAGCACATTTTCTGATACACATTATTTTAAAATACTATGTATTTAAACTTTTTTGACTTGGTTCTAGATAGTGAAAGATGTAATTGTGGACAAGGAAATGTTCTGATCAGTATATTCCCTGGTAGAGAAAGGATGCAACAATATTTTTTTTAACTGTTGAGTATTTTATAGTTAAAACCGTATCTCTTCTTATATATATGTGGCATTCTTCTTGACAATAAGAAATAAATATTTCCTTTTATATATGGACCTATACACACATATCCAATATTTGTGAGAACAACTGACATAATTCTAGTAGCATGTGCTTCTATGTATTTTTCTAATATTTTTATTTTAACGTAAAATTTGTAAACATAAAATTTTCTGGAGACCCCATCTTTTGTCTGGCAAGCTAACGAACAGGCCAACTTCAAAGGCTACATTTTGTACACAGGAATCTGCCACCTGAAGCTATGTGTCTTTTCTGCAGGGCACTGTCAAGAAAGGAAGAGATTAAATACTGCATTGCCTTCCTTTAGCATTAGAATATCTTTAAATAAGAACAATTTAGAACCAGAAACCCCTCCTATCAAAAATAATTACATTCTTGAGGTCAATGACGCCCCATTTCTAGCTGTATAAGCTAACGTCAAACTTCTGTTTGAAGGAGCATCTCTCAGAGTAAGATCGGTTGGACTGCTTCCTAGGTTTGAACTCTCACTTTGATCATCTAATAAACTCCTTATCTTCCTATTCTTGATACTTTATTTTGCAGTTAACAGACTGAACTCATGATCTTTCTTGTTCACTGACTTTTTGTTTCACCTAGTATATCTTAAGGACATTCTAAGTACATAGGGTTCTGACTCATTCTTTTTAATAACTACAAAATGTTGAAGAACCGTAGTTATTTTTTTAAGATTTATTTATTTATTTATGCATACAAGAGTTGGGGTGTAGGCCAGAGGTGTGGGATGGTGAGAGGATTCACCAAAGACAGAGTGGAGAGCAGAACAGGCAGATCGACTGAAGTACACTGCCGAGGGGAGCAGCGGGCGAGGCAGGAGAGGTCTGCCATGTGGGAATGTGTGCCATGTGGGAATCGCCCTGGCCAGGGATCGAACTCGTGCCGCAGTGGCTCTGAATAGCTTCATAGTGCTGGGCTTAACCCGTTGCACCACTGGGAGGCCCTAAAGAACCATAGTTAAAGAGAATATGAAATGCCAGCTTCCCTCTATCCTATCAAATGAAATTATTTTTTTAAAACTGTTCATTAATTTGATGGGGAAAATATGAAACATTTTTGATTACCATCTTTCCAGGTTGGAAACAGTTTCAGTGAGTAAGCCCTTCAATAGAAAATAACTTTAATGCATTTAGTGTGCAATAGAGAGAAGAGTAAAGCAGGAATTTAATTAAAATAGTTTCTCCATGAAATACCCAAAGTTAACCATCACATTGTGGGTAAATGTCCAGCCAAAACAGGGTTGGCCCAAAATAGGGCCACTGAGGTCCAAAAACTTGCCATAAGTTAAGGCACCTACTGGTGGGGAACCGTTTGAAAGGAGCAGAAGGAGCAAGCAAGTCTAGAAGGAAAAGATCAAAATCAAAATACAAGACAAGATAAAGGCTGCCACTGTCAGCCTTCCCACAGGTCTCTTACCTGCATCTCTGTCTTTTCAAGTGTCTCCTTCCATATCCCCAAGTCTCTGGTACAAGTCCAAGGCCAAGAATCAAGCACGGCTTCTTCTTCAAATGTGTCTCTGCTATAGCTATGTGCCTCCTCTCTATCTTCTTTCGTGCTTCTTCCCTTCCTTCTTCAAATTCTCTTTCCTAATCTTTTCCGAATTTTCCTGGCTACTTAGTTCCACCCTTACTTCCATGAGGCAGGGAATCTGGAACCTCCTTTTCTATGGATATCACACTGTTCTTTTTCTGTTGGTTTGTCATTATTAGTTAATAATATATGTAAAATCTACTAGTTTCCACATTTGTAAATCATATGGAACTTGGCAGCTGTTACTTTATAAACATGTAAATTGTGATATTTTAATATTTCCACATTTTCCTTTATCACTATAGCTTTCCCTTCTCCTTAGAAAGTCATTTTATATAGTAATATTTAAATTATTATATTCTTGTCTGCTACAATTTTAGGGCTATTAAGTTAGCACTTAACCCATAATTAATAACTTTTGATGAGTACTAAAAGGCAGAAATCTAATTTAATTTTTTCTCAAACTTATCATCTATTTACCCAAGAATTTTTATCATTGTGTCAGTATAATATGGGGTGAGGTCAAAGGCATGGGTGTGAAAGAATTCACCAGACAAAGAGTGGAGGACAGAAAAGGCAGATTTATTGAAATACCCTGCAAGGACAGGGGGATGAGACAGATAAGATCTTTACACCAAGAAGGGCTTGATGCTCTCTTTTATAGCCTGTTATAATATCAAAAAGCAAATCTATCTTTGCCTGGTTGATTATTCTTCCTTGCTGAAGACCATAAGTTCCCTTTTTGCTTAAAAACATTTAAACCTGGAATAAAGTATTAATGCCCAACATTATAAATTTCAATATGCATGCTTAAAATTAAACCATTAAATTCTGAACCGGTTCTCCTATATTGGGTTTTAGACATTATTTATAATTAACTTTAATATAGTAACCCTCTAGAGGCAAAACACAAAGACAAACAGATATAGAGATCTCTTAATTTTCATTTACACTTTAACCATGTGTACTAATTTTAAGAAACAATTTACCAATATTTGTGAAAACACTAAGAAATTATATTAATTCAGTTTCTGAGTAGTTTTTAGTAACTCCTTCAGATAAGAAAACATTCCTTAAATTTGCATTTCTAAAACTGATCCTATGGCTTTAAACAAGGTGATGCAGAAGATTTACATTAGTTTCCTATGACCACATTTTCTTTATTAATTTCCTAAAGAAATCTTAGATAGATGGACAATTTCACCAGAATCATACCCATTTGTAACCAAATGGCACCTAATTCCACAAAATTTAAGTTAGGTTTGATACACACTTGAGCTAACTTTCTTTTTTTTTTGTTAAAGATGTATTTATTTATACATACAAGTTGGGGTACAGGCCAGAGGCGTGGGGCGGCGAGAGGATTCACCAGAGACAGAGTGGGGAGCAGAACAGGCAGATCAGAAATACACTGCTGAGAGGAGCAGCGGGTGAGGCAGGAGAGGTCCGCGGTGCCATGTGGGATTCTCCCCTGCTGGGCTTCGCTCTTGCATTGCATGCCCTGCCGACAGCTCCACGGCGCAGCGCTCAACCACTGTGCCACGGGGTGGGGTGGGGGGGAGCTAACTTTCATATCGAGCTGGTTTTCATAAAAATTGGAAGTTAAGATCCTGGCATGGTGATATTTCATTTTGACAATTATCAAAACCGAAACTAAGATCATTTTAAAGGCAAATAGAGAAAAGTCAGATTGTTTCCTGAATTCCTTGTTTCTTACTGGGTCCTACTGAAATCAAACCCAAAGACAAAAGAATAGCTTATTTTAGACCATGAAGAGTACAAGAGAGGCGTTAGATTAAGATCTCTTATTTTGCATTTCATTGGCTCTCCTAAGAAAGCTGAGGTTTGGAATTTAATTTTCAAAAACATTCATTTCCTCTCCATAGTTCTCTTTTACCAAATTTTTAATAAGAAACTTAGATTTAAAGACTATCTAAATTTTACAAGCACAATAAGCAAGTTAGAAGTTTTCCAGCGAACCAATAACTTATTAGTTAGTACAAAGTAATTTAACAATTTTTACATTAAATAGTCTAGACTTTCCAGGACTAGGAAGACACAAGGGAAATGGAATTTTCTACCCATGGAACAGACTAGAACAGCATGTCTTAAATTTTCAATTTCCAAATTAGGGGAAGATTTCTGTCATAGTTTTTTTTTTTTTTTTTTAAGATTTATTTTCAATTATTTATGCGTACAAGAACTGGGGTATAAGCCAGATGTGCACGGGCTGAGAAGATTTACCATAGACAGAGTGGGGAGCAGAATGTTGCGTCTACTGAAATACACTGCTGAGGGGAGGATGGGTGAGACCATGTGGGTCAGCTCCCTGGCTAGGGGTCAAACTTGTGCCAGTGGCTGCAATAGCTTGGTAGCACTGAGACTTTAACATCTGCACCACCAAGGAGGCCCTATCAAGTTTATACAAGCATGAGCCCAAACCTGGATCGGAAGAGAAAAACAAGTGGGGAGAAAGTAACCTGTTTATGGATAAAGTTAGCATTGAGGACTCCTGGAGGCTAGTCCTGGAAGTTAGGCTAGTTCCATAGCCTAAGAAGTTTTTGAAACTTATATAGAAACACATAACTGAAGAAGAGACATGGAAAAAAGAAACTGCTGGAGAAGAACAAGAATAACCCCCCCCCTCAAAGAAATTCACAGCAAAGTGGTTAGCAGAAGCTCTTGCTGAATTCAGTAAGCTCCTTAAAATGTTTAAAAACATGAACCCCAACATCAAAAGTTTTTTATCAATATGGATGTTCTTGGTACATTTATTGCTATCAGCATTATCTATGATGAACAAACGAAACAAATCAAGAACACAATATTAGCTATAATTTTGAAAACAGTGATACCTACTCCACAAAAGCCTCAGGCAGGTCCTTTGGGAAATACTACAGAATATGTAGCTATCATAAGTGTTAACAGTTTCATGCAAGTTACTGTCTTTGACAAGAAGTAGAGGTGAAAGACAGTGATTTTGATGTATCTGATCCATGTAAAGCCAGGCTGATCTGTATTTGTGTGTGTCTTTGTTTTTAACAAAAATGTTTATAAAAATCAAACAATTACTAAGAAAAAGACAAAAGAAATAATTTGTATGCCTGTAATGAGTGTTAAAGTGCTATTATAAAGGAGTCAAAAAGTTTTTTTAAAAGTTTGTAAAGTAAAAATTTCCATAAGTTATTCTAAAGAGGAAAACTTTTTAAAAATAAATTTCATGTAACCTAAGTGCACAGTTTTATAAAATCTACAGTGGTGTACAGTAATGTACTTGTTCTTCACATTCTCTCAGCACTCACTCACTGAACAACTTCCCATACTTCAAGCTGTTCATAGCAAGTACTCTATACAGTTTATATTGTTTTAATCTTTTATACTGTATTATATTCTACCCTTCCATATGTAGATATGTTAGACACATTGTGCTGGAGTTGCCTACGGTATTCAGTACATAGCATGCTGTGCGGATTTGTAGCCTATGGCCAGTAGGCTAGTCCCATGGCCTAGGTTTGGTAGGCTCTCCCCTCTAGGTTTATTTAAATACACCCTTTGACATTAGCACAAAGACAAAATTGCCTACCAATGCATTTTTCAGAACATAGTGCAGTTGTTAAATGATGAATGACTGTCACAGATTTTATTCCAAGCTAGACAAAATTCTAGAATTTCTATGAAGCTTAATAGGTCTTTACAGTGGGTAAGATAGGGCTCTAATGGGTACTATCTCCTATTTCTACACTTCAGTAATTATCCATTTAAGATATTCTGTCTCTTCAAGATACTTACAAACAACTAATGCTAAAAAAGAAAATATAATGCTGTAAGAGAAATGCTGTAGTAAGGGTGATCTCAAATAGCTTTCTGTTCTTCTGAGAAGTTCAGATATCTTTGGCAAAACTGTGAATATCAACCATATTCTTCATGCAGAACAAAGCTATGAAGGCGATAGCTGGCATATTTATTGCCCTAACTGTTGGTTTGTCTAGCTAAGCAGTCTATACTGTGTTCATCACTACTCTGTTACTTTCACTTGTGTATATTTCCTGGATTACTAGTTGATTGAATGTCACACTGGGGTCTAGCTCAGTTGTCTAGAATATCCTGGCCTACAACATTGTTTACAGCTTCTGTTTTTCTCTCTAAACATACAAGCCTTCTATTTCTTTCATTTTATAAAATAAATTAGTGAATTTTTCTGGGGAAGCACTTTGTTATATTAGAGTATAGCAAAGTAATATCAGTGATGATGAACAAAAATAAAGGCATCCCTCTTAATTTTTGAGCCAGAGAAGATCAAGAACTTTAAATGACAGTTGGATTTTTTTTTTACTAAAAATAAATTGCTTTTGTATTTCCCATTAAGCTTTCTAATTAATTTAGTAAAAGATTCTTGTAAACCCTAGAGACAGAACTTTTTGGCAGTCTAAGAACTATTCCTTTCATCCTATGGGAGATATAATTCAATTAGTTTATGTAATGCTGTCTAATAAATCATTTTATATATACCCAGCCATAGGGCTAAGAGGGAAACATGTTGTTTCCATGCCATTCCCTGTGGAAATTTGCTTTTACATTCCATAGAAATAATTGCAGTACCTGTATGAAAGCTACTAAGTGCCCTTGGTTATCCTTAAGGAGTTCACATTTTCAGTAAAAGTAAAACAAATACCAGAATGGTATTCATATATGAAAACAAACCTTTGACTCTATCACTTGGGTGAGTGTAAAAGATCACCCTCTGGGTTTCAGATATTTCTTGAGTTTTATACTCAAGGCATAATCCATTCATTATTGAAAAAGACACTAATTAAACTCTCTAGTGATTCTGACAAACCTTTAATTTTCCATTTGACACATGATATGAATGCAATGCCTTCCGAATTAGCCTTGTCAGTGTGAGTTTTTATTGTTACATTAACACTTTTTAAAAGTCACTAAGTGTTTGGATGTGTAAGTGACAACTAATGGCAGTTCTAGAAAATTATCACTTTCAGGCTAAAATGCTAAGGAATTTTTCATATTTGTATATGTAATTTTCCTTGAAGATGTTATAAATTACTTGATATCACAGAATGCAAATGAATCATATTTGTAGATATTAATTAAATTCAGGGCAAACAAAATGTTGTGAATAAATGAAAAACAGTTTTGATAATGACATCATAAAATTCCATAAACTATTTCTCAGACTTATAGTATAAATCCTTTCAGAGTTAACATTACAATGAAAAATATGATACCATATTTAAGGTACCATACTTTGTGCTCTTCAGCATATAAGCAGATATATGAAATCTAAAATGTAAACTTATGAAGCCTACGGCATGCTATAGTAGGCACTAAATATATTGAAAAACTAATTTTTATTCAAGTCAAGTGCCAAATGCAGAAATAAAGGTTAACAAGGTATAAAGAGAAAGGATAACCATTTAGTGAATAGATATTATGCCCCAGAAACAGGGCTAAGTGTTTTATATTCATTGTTTTATTTAATTATCATAGCAACACATAATGAAGTAGGTCAAATCATTGCCATTTTATGCACAAATTTACCTGCAATTAAAAATATACCATTTGTTGAATAACTGTGGGTATTTAATGTAGAGGTAGATGTTTAAACAATATTCTAAAGCTTAGAAAATAAAGACAGATACTATCCAGATTTCTTTGATTCCATAGAACCATTATACTTCTATCCATAAAGATGGACAAATACATAGAAAAAGTAGTTAATGAAAAGATAATGATTAGATTCACATTAAAATTCTAGACCAAAATGGTAATAATGGGACTACTGAATTTTTCTCCCGCTGTGAATACCTTAAATGTGCATTCATGCAAGAAAAATCCAGAAACTGAGTTGCTATTACACAACAAGCATCTGAGAAATAACTACAATAAAACAGGTAGGAAAGACTGAGACAATCTCTTGTCACAAAACCCAATCTCAAAAGATCATCTTGTAACCCAAAGAAAAGCCCAACTCCTGGATTCTCCCTTAAGATTAAAGGCTGTAGTCCCCACTTCTAGCATCCCACATTTTAAGAGTGTAAGAATGTAGAAGTTTTGTGTTCAAAGTTGATCTTTATCAATTTGAAAGACAAAGTATGGAAAAATCAGCTTTGTTTCTATATATTAATGTTGAATATCTAGAAAGAGAATTTAAGAAAAAAATTTAATTACAATATTGTCAAAAAGAATGAAATAATCATGAATAATTTTAACCAAAAAGGTGAAGGATGTATGCACTGAAAACATAAAAACATTAATGAAGTAAACTGAAGAAGACACAAATAGATATTTGAAATTCATGAATTCAAACAATATTGTTTAAGTAATATTTAAACAATGTTTTTTAAACGTTCATACTCTCCAGAGCCAGCTACAGATCGAATGTAATATTTATCCACATTTAAAGGTATTTTTCACAGTAATAGGAAACAAATCCTAATATTCATATGGAATCACAGAAGATCATGAATAGCCAAAGCACTGTTCAGAAAGAAGAATAAAATTGAAGCATCATGCTCCCTGATCTTCAACTACATTATAAAACTATATTATTCAAAACATGATAGCATTTGGCATAAAAAATAGACATATAGACCAAAGGAACAGAGAATGGGGAGTCTGGAAATAAACCTGTGCATATCTGGTTAAAGAATATGTGTTGGAGAAAAAAGAGATTCCTCAGTAAATGGCATTGGAAATGGACATTTTATCTGTTTTTATGAATATATATACATACATATATTTCATTGGTCATTTGAGAATTTAGGCAGTATCTGTTCTACTTATGAAAAGTTAATTTAACCCAGATATTAAAAAAAAACAAAAAAAACTTTCCCTTTTATTTTCTATTTCAGTCTGATTTATGTGAGGTTGCTAAGTTTAAATCTTTGAATCACTGTGTTTCTGTTAAAATATCTTAAATTACTGAAAGGGTAACTATATATTTTTTGATATATAATTACTTACTAATGAGTCTAGTATGTCTACATTTTATTATTTATCTTTAAGATGAATATATTCTGCATTTCAATCAATACTGCCACTGCAGTGTTTTCTTTGTTCAGCATCTAGGGTATATTTTTGTATTTTGATTTATTTTGATCCCTGCTGTTAGATTTTAATTGAAGAATGTCTCTAGTAAGGCACACATAGATGCTAATACTTGATAAACCCCAAATTATTACCTTTTCATTTAGCACATGTACACATCCATTACTTATTACATATGTTATAGCATGTTGTTTTCATTTGTGATGTGTGTGTATTATTTATCTTGCACTTTCTGTTTTTGAACAAAAGGATTTTTTTTGTTGTTGTTTAATACAGTATAGAAAGTAAACATGTTTCTACTAGCAATGGACATTAGTTAAAATAAAATGATAAAAATGACCACTTGAGCACTGCAGTGACACTTTGTTTATAATATAATCAGTGCTTAGATGAAGTCAACGATAGTAAATGAACATTTAATCCCCAATGCATGAATGTTACAAATCAAGGTTCTGATTAAAAATAAGTGAAACTAAAGCTGAAATGTATGTTTTTACAACCTGATAGTGTTTGTTAAATCAAACACTATAAAAGCTACACTATAAATGTTCTTTTCAGGGTATGTTATCAATGGGCTAGTTAGGTTGACCTTTCTTACAGCATCAAGTCAATGAAATTCAGAGGGAAGAATCCCCTTCTTTCCCTGGCGTATCTCCCAGGAACAAGCGTAGGCATTCATTACTGTTACAAGGTTATTCAAATTGCATTTAAGTTAAGTGTCATCTATCTCCAACATTTTCACTGCTGATTCAGTGCACCTAAAATCTCCTGAAAGTTTGAATGGTAAATGCCTTGAGAGGCACAGTTACTAGGGCATATGCATAGTAACTGAGTCATGAGGTTTGATGCCAAGTCAGCACAGTTCTTATAATCAGATTATTTACAAAGGAAAATTCATATTATGGGAGAATTTTTTAAGGTGGATCATCAAATTTATGTGTAGGTTAAGGGTTAACCTGTGATATGTTTCCTTAAACACTAATAGAACATTTATTTTTCTTTATTTAAAAAGGATGATAAACTTATAGTTTTGCTCCCTGGTTTGCATTCTTCAAAGTTAATCAGAAAGAAAACTCTTAACTCTTAAAAACCTGGTAAGATATTTTCTTATTGTCTTCTTTACGCTCATTTAACCTCTTTGTCTAGACAATCAGCCTTATTCATTGTCTCTGTTCTCATTGCTGCTTTGTTAATCAACTTTTTCAATTTTGTTTAACTTTATTTAGGAAAGTAAATACACAGTTATAAATTTTAAGTATCCCAATATCATTTTTTAAATGAAAACTTCTTCATTAAAAGTTTTCATCCCTCAGTAATCTGTAGAATACTTTGTGCTATTCAGTTCCTAACAATATTATTAGGAAAAATAATTTTATTTGAAGTAAAAGCTCATGATGAATCTCATTTAAAAAGATGAAGAGTATATTATCCTTTCAAATTGATAAGAAATTTTGAACTGCCATTATAAATATTGTGTTGTATTTTGGCTTCACATTTTAATTATTAATTAGGTAAAAATTTCTTATATCTTTTCACTGACTGAAAATTATACAATAAATGCTATTTTTTTTTCTTCTCCATCATTGCAGAAAATAGAGCAAAAAATGGCCTATTTTCATAAACATTATATTTTATGAATGTGGTTGGTTCCCTTCCATTTTGGAGGTTGACAAAGTTTTTAACTTGGTTAGTTTAAAAAAATGTAGACTATATGTACCCTATTGACTAGCATGTAAAAAAATAAATTTCTAATCTTGGTCCCTTCGCCGTTATCTTTGACATTTAACCAGAATTTGTGATGTTAGATATTTTCTTATTTCTCCTAGTTCAGAAAATTTTCTTTCATTATCCCCATATTGTTTTTTCTGTGTTAATTCTGATCCACTTGTGCATTGTTCCGTGAGCACTGGCATAGCTTATCTGTTGCAAGTCTCATATTTAAAAATATATTTTTCTTGAATTTCAATTTTTCCATTTTTATGTCATTTAAAAAATTCCTTCAACCTTTTCAGATTATTTATGTTATTTTTATTTTTTGAGGTAATACTGGTTTACATCAGTGTTTTAGGAGTCTCCCACCTTCAAGTATTAATGGCATTACCCCTTCCCAAATTTGTATCCAAATTTATGAAATTTTGTTATCATAATATTTTTCCTTTTCACTTTTCAATGAATATGCACCTTTTTTTAAATATATATTTTTAATGTTATTTATGTCTTTTACATTTTGTATTCCCCTTGGGTAACCCACCACCAATTCACCTGTGATCCATCTCCGTGGTCCCTTGTGTTCTTTTCTATTCCATTTTGTGCCCTTATCCTCCCCCCCCCCACCCGCTGAGTGTCTCTTTCCTATTTGGTTTCCTTATAGTCCTGTTATAAGTAAAACCATTTGATATTTTTCTTTTTCTTTCTGGCTTATTTCACTGAGTATGATCCCCTCTAATTCCATCCATGTCACTGCAAATTGCATGGGTTTCTTTTTTGAATGCTGAATATTATTCCATTGTGTATATGTACCACTTCTTGATACAATCATCTATTTTTGGACATCTGGGTTGCTTCCATACCTTTGCTATTATGAACAGTGCCACAATGAACATACGGGTGCATGTATCCTTTGGATTAGTGTTTTTGTATCCTTTGGGTAGATTCCCAAATGTGGTATTGCTGGGTCGTATGGAAGCTCCATGTTTAGCAGTTTGAGGAATCGCCATACAGCTTTCCATAGTGGTTGGATCAGTTCACATTCCCACCAGCAGTGTAGAAGATATCCTTTTTCTCCACATCCTTTCCAGCATTTGTTGTTGCCTGTATTTTTAATGTGTGCCATCCTCACAGGTGTGGGGTGGTCTCATAGTGGAATATGCACTTTTAAGAAGTTCTTTTCTTTGATTTTAAATCTAATACCAATTTAACAAACCATTTTATTTCCTGTGTTCAGATTAGTTTATTTCAAGGATTTAATATTTCTGAAAGTCCTTATCATTTAAATTATCTTATTTTTGTTACAGATTTTTTTTTAAGTTAACTCAGAGTCTCAGATACTGATATACTTAGGTTTGCTTTATTGATCTTTACTGCTGTTACCAAGAAGTCTTATGAGAAACCACTTTTAGTTGTGGAATATATACTCAATGGGATATTTAAAAAAATGAAGTAATGTCATTTGGGACAAAACCGAATGATCTTGAGTTGTTATGCTAAGTAAAATAAATCTGAAAGTGAAAGACAGTTGCCAGATGCTTTTACTCAATTCTATACTATCAAAACTCAAAGGAAACACACTGGCAAAGCAGAGCAAAAATAATTCTTAGACTCCATGAAAAATATACTGGTTACCAGAAAGAATGGGAGGGCAAGGAGAGGAATGGCGACTGAGGGAAGGCAAAATATAGGCCCTGAAGTTTTGGTGGAGGGTGGATGAAGCGTGAGCACTTATGGAGATACGAAGTTGTACTCTTAAAATTATGTAGTTAGGTAAGTTACTGACAAATTTTTTAAAAGATCGCCACTTTTATATCCCAACTCAAATCATCCTGACTGAATTATTTCTACTTCTGTAAATAGTTTTAAATAACAGGTCTGATCAGTTAAAATTCTGAGGGCAGAGACAGCCATTAATGAGAGATACCTGAGAAAGCCTGTTTTCTCTGTGTGTGCCAAGATCAGTAAGAACATGGGTGAAATTTTTGAGAATGTATGAATTCATTTAAGTATCTCCTCTATCACGTTTATATTTTGAATATTAGGCCTCTTTAGGTCTGTAATGTGTCATATTTATCATTTCTTCATTACTGATTTTTCTCATGAAAACATTTGCTTTAGATTATTTTATAACTATAGCAATGATACGTATCTATTCATTCATCTCTCTGAAGTAGTAGCTAAATTTTGAAAAACATGAACAGAATTTCAAGTAGACAAAAATAAAAGAGTAGGTTTACCCAAACCTGAGTCTTTAGAATGTGATCCTTGAAGATGAATAAAGAAGTGATATATAGTAAGCTTCTTGATTACTGTGTACAGATATAAAGGTAATATTACTTTGATGCTGAAATATACTGAAAAAATTGGGCCTCCCTGGTGGCGCAGCGGTTAAGCGCTGCGCTATGGAGCTGTTGGCAGAGGTGACGCGAGTTCAACACCAAGCCAGGGAGATTCCCACATGGTGCAACAGACCTCTCCTGCCTCGCCCACTGCTCCCCTCAGCGGTGTACTTCGGTCTATCTGCCTGTTCTGCTCCCCGCTCTGTCTCTGGTGAACCTTCTCGCTGCCCCACGCCTCTGGCCTGTACCCATAAATAAATAAATCTTTTAAAATATATATATATATACTGAAAAAGTTAAGTATTTCAAGCAAAATAAATTAGGGTTAGTTTTATATAGACAGTTACCAAACTGTCAGGTTTATAGTAACATACAATGTTCAAGTAAGTCTATAACTATACATTAAAACCGTAATTGAAAATTGAGATTTTTCAAAGACTTTGGTATGCACAGACTATATTTGTAATTAAAGAAAAATGAAAATATATTTTATTTCATAAAATACATTAATTACATATTGTATTAGTCATGACTAATATTAGGTCTGAAGAAGATTATGGAGATTACCTCTGGTCATGTACTTATTGATGAGCTGAAGAAGCAAATGACCGAGGACGTTTATACTCTAGCAGACCACAGAGTTATATAAGTGAGGAAGTCAACACTAAAAAGTCAATCCCTTTTTGTTTTTTAAAATTTTCATTACTATACTTTTATTTAAAATGCAAAATATATAGGCCTCCCTTACGGCACAAGGGGTTAAGTCTCAGCACTATGAAGCTATCAGCAGTCACTGCAGCACAAGTTGAATCCCCCGCCAGAGAGCTTCCCACATGGCACAGCAGACCTCTCCTGTCTCACTCACTGCTCCCCTCAGCAGTGTATTACAGTCAACTGGCCTGTTCTGTCCCCACTCGGTCTCTGGTCAATACCCAGGCCTCTGACTTTCACCCCAGATCTGGTATGCATAAATAAATATTTTTTAAATAAATAAAAAAACAAATAAATAAAGTGCAAAATATATGAACTATATGATAAAGGAGAAACACATATAGTCAGATACCATGAGTCTTCTCTAGATACAGTTAAACATCTATTTGTACTTTATATTCTGGTGCAAAGTTTAGAGGTGTTAATGACTTTGTTGAGTTTAATAATAGTAGCTTTCAGAAGTCCATAAGTATTATTAACCATGTATAACAGTTTAATAGCATTTTAATGTGTGCAAGTTTTATTAAACCATAAAAACTGTGTAGAAGTTACACTAAAATCCAAATTATACTCACATAGCAGTGCACTATAGAAATAAGTAAAAACATTATACATAACTTTTTCCTCTGGCACTATGTAGATTACAAGGAATATAGCAAATAATTTATAAAACAAAGCACTGAGATACAAACATATTTGTTTTTGTTTTTAATATGTGAAATCCTGTTCCAGGAATATTTTCCTTGGTGCTTTTTCCTGTGACTTTGCAAAGCCCCATTTCATCCCCCATAACTTTCTACCCTCCAGGTATAAATGTCACATCTCTCTGATAATTCCTTTTATATACAATTCTCCTTGTCCATTGCCTCCACATTCTTGAAGTATTTCAAAGCCTTTCCCTTCTTCTCCCAAGCTTCATGACACTGTCTTCCATGAATTGAGCATAATTAGCTCATATTATTAAATGTACTATGCTAGAAGAAAGGTAAACTTAATGTTTGAGTACTCCTATTGGTATACTGCCTTTAAAATACCAGTAAAAGCTAATGAATTTTTAATCATAGATCTCCATAACCATAACATAATGTTAAATGAAGTATCTGAGAGAAGTAGGCCTTACTAAATCCCTTTGTATCATACTTGGGAAAGGAGATACATAGATATAGATCTCTCTCTTTTGCTTTAGCTTTCTCCCCCCAGCCCCCCCCCCCCACACCCACACCCACACACTTAGATAGAAATATCAGGAATGAAGGCTCAGGAAAGGTAGGTAGTAACTTACTGGGTTTACAATAACCAATTTTCAATTGTCTTCAGTCATGTTTGCTTCAGGTTAACTGTTTTGTTTTTGCATTGGGATGTAACATCTGCATTTTGGAAGTAGAATTGGTGACTTTCCATTACCTTGAGATTATGTTTACAAAAATGTCAGATAGACATACTAATACTCATTTGTTTCTACTGTATCCAAAAATGAACTTTTTTTTTTTTTTTTGTATTGTGGCAACCAGAAGGGCGTGCAAGGGGCGGGGGAGGGGAGTAAAGGAAAGAGCAGAGGGGGTTAGTCTAATACTGAGAAAGGCACTAGAACTTTGGTGGTGGGCGAGGTGACACTAGTACACAGAGAGTGGTAAAACTATACTCCTGGGGGCCTCCCTGGTGGCACAATGGGTCAGTGCTGTAGAGCTGTCGGTGGCTGCGGCACGAGTTCAATGCCCGGCTGGGGAGAATCCTACATGGCGCGGCAGACCTCTCCTGCCTAGTCCGCTGCCCCCCTCAGCAGTGTGTTTCGGTCCATCTACCTGTTCTGCTCCCCACTCTGTCTCTGGTGAACCCTCTCACCGCCTCACACCTCTGGCCTGCACCCAGCTGTATGCAAAGATAAAAATCTTAAAAAAAAAAAAAAAAACTATACTCCTGCAATTTATATAGTACTGTGAATCAAAAAAACTTCATTTGAAAATAAAAAAAAACCTTTGACCAGACATCAAATAATAAATTATTGATAAGAAGAATCAATTTATAAGAAAAACAGTGGTGATTATAGGGGCAAAGGAGAAAGGAGGCTCAATGAACTGTGTTAGAGAATTATGAGTTCTTTGGTGGTGGATGTGCTGTGGTGGCATACATCTGAAGAGTTGGAAACCTATACCTCTATATCATATATTGAGTTGTAAACCAGCATTGCCTCAAAAAATATATATTAAATAAGTAAAAATAATACATGAAATAAGTGAAGAATGAACAAAAAAATGTTGATAACCAGTTTTGTTATCTACATGTCACTGTCATACCATTTTACTAATTCTTGTAAACGTTAATCTTTAGTAATACCGAATGAGCTATTCCAAAAGTGATTTCCCTCTTCTGGGAGAGGAGGTTAAATTTTTTGAGTTCTATATTTTTTATTTATTTGTATTCTTTATTTTTCTTTAAAGATTTATTTATTTATGCATACAGGAACTAGGGTGTAGGCTAGAGGTGTGGGGTGGTGAGAGGATTCACCAGAGACAGAGTGGGGATCAGAACAAGCAGATCTACTGAAGTACACTGCTGAGGGGAACAGCAGGAGAGGTCTTATGTGCCAGGGGGGAATCTCCCTGGCCCGGGATCGAACTAGTGCTGCAGTGGCTGCAGACAGCTTCAGAGGCTTAGGCTTAACCTGTTGCACCACAAGGGAGCCCTAGTATTCTTTTTTTTAATTGAGAGAACATTTAATTACAACACTGTATATGATTCAGAGGTATAGGGTCACACCTCTTCAGGTATATGTTACCCCACCACACCCACCATCAAAGAACCCATAGTCTTCTGTCATAAACCAGCCCACCTTTGCTTCTCTCAATTACCTTAGCCCTCTGATAGCCTCAGTTCTAAGTAGGATATCTAAGTTTTGGTTTGGTTCTGTCTGTCCTTTATTTTCTATATTACATATATAAGTGAAATAATCTGGTATTTGTCTCTCTCCTTCTAATTTATTTTGGTTAGCATAATAATCTCCAGTTCCATCCATATTATCGCAAATGGCAAGAGGTTAAATATTTTAAAATATCGCATGACCATCTCAATACAAAATATTTCCATTATTTGTTAACTTTAATACATAGTAAGAATATTAAGATAAGTTAGATACACCTGGATGATTTAGTCAAATTATTTTAGTGAATGATTTTGTTGACTTAGTCTAATCTCAGCAGCTTTTCACTATTAGATAGTTGATAATGATTTTAGATAGATGATAGGTAGGTAGACAGACAGACAGATCTAATCTGAGTCTATCCACATATTACAAATTGAAACATAACTGAATCATACAATGGCGCTCACTAGGATAATTTTAAAAAATAATAACTTCATATATCAATTTTTAAATAGCTTATATATCATTAGTAGTATGAAAATAATAAAATGTGAATGAAGATATAGCAATTCAAAATAACTATGAATGAGGATAATAGAAAGTTAGGTTTCTCTCCTTGTTTTTATTTTGTGACTATATGTTTGCTATCTCATACTATTTATATGGAATTTGCTGAATCTGATAAAAGTGTTGCCTAAGAAAAAGACAAGGTCTATAGAAACAAAAAGAGTATCACTCAAAGTCCTTATTGCTTCACTGTCTAGGAAACTTGGAACAAGTCAATTAATCACTCTGAAACAGTTTTCTTATGTATTAAATCATATAGCGTAATACCACGTGATTCCAAGTACATAGTATGGATGTCATCGATAAATAAAGACAATTTATATGGAAAACCTCTGATCTCCTCAATCTGCATTATAAAATAGTCAGAAAAGATGCAGTTTTAAAATACTTAGAATACAAATATTCTAATTATTGTATTATGTTCTCTACTCTTTTGTGTGTTCTTTTCAATCTTTAATGTTAAGCTCCATAAGTTTAAACTAGTAGTCTTATCATTTTAAACAAAAACACTTTAATATTATATAAAAACAAGGAATTAAAATACAGAAAGTACTAATGGCTACATTGATATAGAATGTTCAACTAATCAAAAAAGGAAGAAACTCATAGTTGTAACCAGACATGCAGCAATTTCAACAGCCCCAACTTTCTTTTAAAAATGACATATTTAAACTGCAGGATGGTGAGCACAAGGCCTGGAGAGTAGCAGAGGGGAGCAAAGTAGCCCCCAGGCCTCCGCCCAGGGGTTTTTAGGGACTGAACAACTACCTCCACACCTCAGCTGCCGCTCCAGCTGGGCCCCCAGGTGTGCTCGGGGAGGAAGACTCCCAGTGCCATAAGGGAAAGAATGATGGTGCGCAGCGCACTCCAAATGCAGGAGGGTGAGTGCAACGACTGGAGAGTAGCTGCTGGGAACAAATAAGCCCCTAGGCCTCTGCTCAGGGGTTTTTAGGGACTAATCAACCACCTCCACACCTCTGCCGCTTGGGCTGGGCCCCCAGGTGTGCTCTGAGAGGAAGACTACCAGTGCCATAGGGGAATGAACCGTCATGCACAGCACACTCCAGTTGCAGGAGGGTCCCCCAGGACTGGAACTGGTCACACTGCAGGAACGCAAGGAAGGAGTGGAGCCCCACCCCCAATGCTAAAAGCAGTGATCAGGCACCGGCACCGGGCATGGCAAGAAACAGCGACTAGGCACGCTTGCTGGCAGGGAGGGAGCGAGCAGATCCCCCCACACACCCTCAGCAATAGAAACAACCGAAAGGCAGCACACACGTGGGGTGGGAGTGGACTCCCAGATGCCTGGAACTACAGAACAACAGGCCAACACATAGCACTCACAGGGGACAGAAGTAACCTCTAAGCACCTGGAGCAGCAGGACAGCACCTCAGCAGGACTGTGGAACTCTGGAGTAATAAGGGTAGACCTGGTTGGACCACCTGTTTCAGACACCCCAGAAGGAGCACTCCAAAGAAATGCCTGCCAACATCAGTAGCACAGTGTCCCAAGGGGGAGAACAAATCAGAAGACAAACAACTGGGAGAAGAAAAACCACAAATAACCAAGCAAGCCCACAGGGAAAGTTCACACACAAAAAGAAAATCAGTCACCAGAACACAACAGTGACATAGAAGAGCTTGTGACATAGAAGAGCTTCTCTCCATGCCAGATAAAGAATTTAAAATGTAGACTGCATGGTACTGGAACAGAAATAGACACACAGATCAATTGAATTTAATGGAGAACCCAGATATATAGGACACATATATATGGACATATATATGGACATATATATGGACAATTAATCTTTGATAAAGCTGCAAAGAATATTCAGTGGAACAAGGACAGTTTGTTCAACAAATGGTGCTGGGAAAACTGGATGACAACATGCAGAAAAATGAAACTAGACTACTACCTCACACCATGCATGAAAATCAATTCAAAATGGCTAAGAGACTTGGACATAAAACCTGAAATCATAAACTATATAGAAGAAAACATTGGCAAAACAATACATGACATACACCTTAGTAACATTTTTAAAAACACATCCCCCAAAGCAAGGATAGTGAAGGAAAAGATAAATAGCTGGGATTACATCAAACTAAAAAGCTTCTGTACAGCAAAAGAAACATTAATCAAAACAAAGAAACAGCCTACTGACTGGGGAAAAATTTTTGCACTCCATACAACAGACAAGCGACTGATCACAAAAATCTACAAAGAACTCACACGACTCAACAAAAACAAAGCAAAAAATCAGTCAAAAAATGGGCAGAAGAACTTAAAAGACACTTCTCCAAAGAAGAAATGCAAATGGCCAACAGGCATATGAAAAAATGTTCAACATTCCTCATAATCAGGGAAATGCAAATAAAAACCACAATGAGATACCACCTTACACCAGCAAGAATGGCGCGTATTAAAAAAACAGGGAACAAATGTTGGCGAGAGTGTGGAGAAAAAGGAACCCTCCTACACTGCTGGTGGGAATGCAAACTGGTCCAACCACTATGGAAAGCTGTATGTCAGTTCCTCAAACTGCTAAAAATGGAGCCTCCATACGCCCCAGTAATAACACTTCTGGAAATCTACCCAAAGGACACAAATACATTAATCCAAAAAGAGACATGCACCTATACTTTTATTGCAGCATTGTTTACAATAGCTAAAATATGGAAAAAACCCAGATGCCCCAAAACAGATGATTGGATCAAGAAGATGTGGTATATATACATAATGGAATACTATTCAGCATTCAAAAAAGATAAACATGCGATTTGCAGCAATATGGATGGAGCTAGAAGGGATAATACTCAGCAAAATAAACCAGAAAGAAAGAGAAAAATATCAAATGGTTTCACTTATAACTGGAATATACGTGAACCAAACCAGAAAGAGACATCCAGCAAGGGAGGGGGAGGATAAGGGCCCAAAAAGGGGTAGAAAAGAGCACAAAGGACTATGGTGATGGTTCACGGGTGAATTGGTGGTGGGTAACCTATGGGGAATACACAATAATGTAAAAAATATGAATAATAATAAAAAATAAGTTAAATGACATATTTAAAGGAGAATACATTAAAATATGTGTAAGTAATTTTGAGTTTGAGGCATTCCAATCCTCCCATTATTTATTTAGGATGTGTTATGACTGAATTGATAGAAATACATTCAGTGCATATAACTTAGCAATTTCTCTTAGAATGATATAATTTTAATGTGTTTGAACTATCACTAGAGTGAATAATATAGTTTAATTTTTTTTAAGATTTGTTTTATTTATTTATGTAGGCCAGAGTTGCTGGGAGGTCTGGGGGTGGTGAGAAGATTCAATAGAGAGTGAGTCAGGAGCTGGAAAGGCAGGATCTACTGAAATACACTGCTAAGCGTAGAGGTGGGTGAGAAAGGAAAGATCTGCTATGCTATGTGGGTTAGGTCCCTGGCCCAGGATCAAGCTAGTGCTACAGTGGCTACTAATAGCTTCATAGTGCTGAGACTTAACTCCTTTTGCCACCAGGAGGCCCTACTTCTTTTTCTTTAAAATATGTCTTTGTTAATTTTAATGCTTGATGCTTTTCTTATACAACAATTAACTGTATGGAAATTTTCCAAATGCAGATTTTAAGAAAATATGCACTTATTTAATACCATCAAATAATGAACAGTCAAATCAAATCTTGATTAAAAAAAAAAGTATCCTGGTGATTTCTGGAAGTGATATCCAAAAAATAAGATTACATTTCCCAAAACTTTAAAGTCATAGTAAATCAGGTAGAGTTGTTTTTTTTTTTTAAGAACACTATCCTATTATTTTAGGAAAATAGATTATTCAAATGATAAGACATAAATGAAAAGGTTTTGAACACTAGTGAAAGCCTGTCGTGTTCTTTCTGTGTCTGCTATAGGAAGTTTGTCTGACTTTTGCAATTGTAGGAGTTAAAAATTCAAGTTTAGATCATTTACTTTGTATTTCCAAAAAATATAATCCATGTTTTCAACTTGATTTTAAAACTTTAATTACAATTTATTGATTAACCTCTATGCACATTGAAAAAGTTCCATATATGTTAATTTTATTATTTTAACGAAGTGGACAAGATAAAAGACTTTTAATATAAGGAATTACATGTTATATTTTTCTATAAATGATGTGCTAAATTTATATAATCATCTAATTACCTAACAGTTATTTTGTAACATACAAAATATTAAACAGGCATCTAAAGGACTAATAAGGAGAAAAGGTTATCTTTGTAGTAAAAGAAAAATGAAATGTTTGCACTGAATAAAATGCAAAATAAACTATCCAATTAGACTTTTCAGTATACTTACAGATATTTGAATAAGGAAGAAACATTTAAAACTGAAAACATCTCCTTTTGGCTCTTAAAATATTTTTGATTTCCTTGAGATTTTAAAAGAGTTTTCAGAAAGTTGCAACTCTTTCACAATAAAAGCCAGTGTCAGAATTTGATCTCTACCTACTTGATTGGAGAGAATTAAACTTTAATGCCACATTCTGAGGTATAGGTTGATAGTACATTTTCATCAAAGACATTAGGCAGTAAGGAAAGAAAAAAAACTTGCTCATGCTTCTTATTGTCAGTGGAATTACAGTATCTCCACAGGTCAGGGCGTCAGTACATTTACTGTTCTTTTACCAATACCTTTGTAGACAAATTTATATAGCAGAAAATCCATCTTGCTTTCTGATGTTAAAAGCATGATTTTTATTTTTCTTTATCCATAAAATTTTTATAAGCTTCTCCCAAATACTTTAGGTCTAGAAGAACTATAAATCAGATGATATTTTTGAATATCATGATATAAGTAATTTAAAATATCACTTTGTATAGGAATGTATGTATGTGTGCATGTGTGTGTGTTAGAGATTGAGGAGAAAGCATATGATTAATACCTCCCAGTTCTTTAAAAATAGAAAATAATTCACCTCAGGTATGTCTCTATAGTTACTAAATATATTCAGTATAGTATAGGTACACAATGATTCATCTATGACCTACTCATTCTACATAAATATTATATTAAAAGTGTTTATTCTATCTATAAGTGTGTATAAGGTGCATTGGGCCCACTATGTATTAGAGGCAGAGAAAAAAAATGATATAAATCTCTTTAATGAATAAGTGTATTCTTTAAGAAAGAATTCCATAAACAAATACTGCATAGTTTGCATGGACAACACACTGTAAACACTGAAGAGAAATCAAGTAGAAAGTTAACTACTCTGTTTCAATGGGTCTTCTAAGTCTTTGTTGAAAGGAGCTTTCATTTGTTCTCAGTTATAAAAGATGAGCTCATCAATAGATATATATAATTTAAAAGGTGAAGCAAGAAAAGTCAAACACGCAAACTTTAGGGGACTTCAAGATTATTGTGTTCATTTAAATTAAAAGCATAATGAAGGTTAATGAAATTACATTGTTAAAATACTTAGAAGCCAAACCCTCAAGAGATTTGTAAAAGATGCTTATAGGACTATTTTTGAACTTAATCCTGTAAACAATGAGATAAGTTCATTTAACCATTTATAAGGTAGGGAGTTTTAAATGGTCAGGTTTCTATTTTAGAAAAATAACTGTGGAACAATTAATCCAGTTTGGGAGGTAAAGTCTCAAGTAGATAAGGGAGCTTTCATCAAAGACAATTAAAAGAGAGATGAGTAGAGTTGAAAGATTCGGGAAGTAAAAATTTAAAATTTTGCTATTGATTTAGTGGGGGTTTAAAGAGTTAAGAATGAAGAGTTAATGTTGATCTGCTTTTTGAAAGTTTTAATGATTATATAAATTCAAATGAAAAAAAATGTCCTGACCATTTATTCAATAATCACTGTAACCATGCCAAGTGGGGAGAGATCTTAGATCTTCTGCCTTTTGGTTGTTCTGTTGCTTAGTGAGAATGAATTATAAAACCTTTTAATTTAAATTATGCAAAAAAACTAGGTAAAGTTAATCTTCAAAGCAGTTCTGTTGATTTAGGAATGGTAGTAAGTTTTAAAATCAAGGTGCAGAGGTTTAGAAAATATAGATTTAATCACATATTTTTTTGTCTTTATTTTCAATTGGAATAATTAATAGTTTTCAAGAAATAAAAATTCATATAATGTGAACATAGAAAAGATGCTGATCTATAAGTAGTTTATTTCCAAACATGTTTTTTGATATCACAAAACCTTCCCCCCAATCCCTATGGATTGAAATTATTCATCATGCCATTAATTATATTTTAACATCTTTATGAACCAGAGCATGAAACCCTTAAAGATCCTTGGGGAAGTATAAGTATGTAATTTCAGAATTCGTAAAATTAATGAAGTAATTGATAGTTAATGGCTTTTGTAATACTAGTGAAATACCTGCTGCATATTTCTGTGAAGCCATATATATATGTATGACAAGATTTCTCTTCTAAGAAAAGTGGCCTACTTTTTAATTTGTGGATTTTTGATAATTACATTTTATTTCATGTGAATAATAAGGACATCGTGAATGAGATAATTGTTTTGACATGTATGTATCATTGATTTTTTTCACAAAAATGTGTAATATATAAAATAAAAAATTTCATCCTTAGTCTCTCTTGAGTTTCTAATAATTGCAGTAAGCAGGTGTTATATGGAGATTGTAATGCTCTTATTTTTAATAGTTTTTAATGCCATCTGGTATGCTGGCAATATGAATAGATATTCCTTTTGTGGGTTTAAAGTTCCCATGCTTGTTTAAGATTTATATAGTTTTAAGAAATACAAGCACTTACATGTAGGCACTGTACTTTTAACCTGTTTAAATGGCCTTTCCAGAATTATTTATAGAAAGTAAAAATATTTTCATAGTCACCTTTAATTTATGAATGTAAACCTATGTTCAGAAAAAAAAAACTGTAGTTAAGTTTTATTTTGTATAATTGGTCATTAAGGTGAGGTGATTACTATACAAAGTATCCCATTTTTATCATTATTTAAGGACTACAATATTAGTCTGTTTTGGAAAAACAGCAATATCTGTGAATGTCATCTGCTATTATGATTTTCTTTTCTTGTACCAGCTAAGATTTCTCTAAAAATAAATTATCTATTTTATTCCAAACCCGCAGTTCCATGAAAAAGTATTTAGATAAACTTTGGAGGCACAAATTACTCCTGAATATTGATTGAAGTTGTTTGAACTGGGAACCACTGTGGAGGTTAACATTTTGGAGGTCAATTCTGACTATAGCATTAATGTCCAATTCCTTAACACAACTAATTCTACTACCTGAGTGCTTGAAGATTGGGGTTATTCTTATTATCATTTTCACTTTGCTTTATTTTCTTATATCTGATCACAGTACTTTTCTTGTGGCCAAGTGCTTGCTCTCAGACCCTGCAGAGCATATTATAACACTTGTTATTTGGAAAGTAGAGCTGCCGGATATTGATTGACCTAATTAGGATTTGCTCGGCAGAAACTGCTTGATCAGATTTTTTTTTCCTATCTGAAATCCTGCAGTACTCTGAATTTCAGGCTATGTATGTGAATACTGTGAAGAGTAGAGACAATGAAGTGTGAGTGGTATGAATTTTCTTTCACTATGCCCTAGAACAAACATAAAAAAAAATGACACGAAGTTCTTTAAAACAAAACAAATGAACACAGTGTCCCACATCACAGGGATGATAAAAGATTGAATTCCATGAATGTTTTCTAGCTACTTCAAAAACCCTTGAGTTCACACAAAAATAATTTGGGTATAAATGATGTCTGAGATACATAGATACATAGATAAAGAGATACTGTTTAAAGTCAAGTCTACATCATTAATATGAGAAGACACAGTTCACTCTCTGGCTCAATTTGACTGCAACACTTGACCAGAATTGAAAGCTTGGACACCTTAGTCTACGGCATCTGCATGAATCAGGCCATTATTTGCAGCCATGGTTCTGCCATTTCTTCAGGGAACTTGGAAAGTTTCAGAACCTGAAACTAATTTTATTTCAGATAACTTGGGGTCACACTTAGATCTCTATGGGTACTTGATTATCCTACCAAATCTCTAACTTCTTTCTCCTACTGCTGCTGGTTTATGTCACATTATTTGCCTTTGGGGCTTTTAGCAACACAGTAGATGCTCCTTCTAACAAGCACTAGTAAGAGAACTAGTCAGGTGCCCCTTCCTCACTATCTATTCTGTCTGTCTTCACTTACATCAGAAAATCTTTGTGTTGTTTGAATTACTGTTCCATCTCTGTGCCTTTCATAAATTTGAAAGATTGAATGGATTCCTGGGTTACTGGCTTTTACAAAAGAATTTTCCATTGTGGGGGAAACAGTCCTGTAATTGTAACTGTGAGACAGAATGAATTTTCAGAAACAGGTTTCAGTTGCCTTTATTTCAGTACTAACATTATACCATTCAGACATGCTTTTTTGCTTTTTGTTTTAATTTATTATAGAAACACTTTATTTTTTATGTAAATATATATTTTATAGTTATTTATATCTTTTACATTTTGTATTTCCCTTGGGTAACCCACCACCAATTCACCCGTGATCCATCTCCGTGGTCCCTTGTGTCCTTTTCTACTCCATTTTGTGCACTTATCCTCCCCCTCCCACCACCCACCTAGTGTCTCTCTCCTATTTGGTTTCCCCATAGTCCTGTTATAAGTGAAACCACTCGATACTTTTCTCTTTCGTTCTGGCTTGTTTCACTGAGTATGAAACAAGATGTGAACTTGGAGAGAGTTTTGTAGTCCTTTTGCTCATAGGTTTTGGGATTTCTGGGTGGTCCCCCTGCTGGGGTTCAACCCTCCTTTCCAGTGACAGATGTTGCTGTTGTCTTGCTATTGCTGCTGCCATTAGTTGTTGCTGGGAGTCTTTCTATTCTTTCTCCTCCCCCCCCCCCTTTTTTTTCCTTCTCCAATGTTTGCCTGGGGATTTTCTTGCCCCTGGGGTTAAGTGTGGTGGGGGAGGGGTTGGGAGCTTCTGGTCTTAGTTTCTTTTCTGCTACTTGGGCCCGCTACTCCACGAGGGGGTGCAGGGGTGGAAGCTTTGGGTGGCTGTTGGTCAGGGTTTCACCTCTCCTAGTTTCTGGGGTGCCAGTGTGCAGCCACCTAGAGGTTAGGGGTGGGGCCACAGGGGGTGCTGGGCCATGTTCGCCACCAGCTGTAGTCTCCTTTCTTCTGCCCTCCCAGTGCCAAGATGCTGACACTTTGTAGGCGAGGGTGTGGTCAGAGATAGTTCCAGAAGGAGCCTCTACCCCAGCAACAGGTATGGGAGGGGTTGTGGGACTGTCAGTAGTTTTCCTTAATAGCCACTCCCCTGTTGAAGTTACCTCCCATTAGCCTGGGGGAGAGTCCTGGGATCAAGTTACAGCGTAAGGCTGGGAGTGTTTGAGGTGGTCTCAGCAGGAGGTTTTCCTGCCTAGCCAGTTCCTCTGGCCAGCATATCACTTAGCAGCCAGTGGGGATATGCTTCTTGCTTGGACTTTCTCCCCCGCTTTTAGCCCCAGGTGGGGGAAGGGATGCAGTGACCTTCGCACTTTCCTGCACTTCAGCACTGCCATGCAGGGAAGAGAGGGAGGTCGTGGGTTGGGGAAGTGGGGGTCGCGCTCCCAGTTGGCTGTCCGGAGCCCTCCGACCTCACCGCAGTTTCTAACCTTGTATTCAGTGGCTCTCAGGGAAGCCAGTTCACCCACCTCTCCTTGCTGTTGTTCCTCTGTGTGGGGTCCAGTGTCTTTTCTCTTCTCTTTACCCCGACTCTTTGGTTTATTTTTAAGTCTAAAGCACTTCCAGGGTTGATTGTATTGTGTAGGGCATCCGGTTCTCCTCAAGTCAGCTCAGAAAGTTAGGGATATTTTTCTCCATAAATCGATTTTTTGTGGGAGAGCATGATCCTAGCATTTGTTTGCCGCCATGTTTTGGGGCCGTGTCCTATATAAACACTTTTAAAATCAACTGTAACTTCAACATATATTAGTTGTATATTAAAAAAAAAAAAATTTGTTAATTCTAAAAGTCCAGGCTCATCCCACATGCCTCTCCTGCAACTCAGTTAGCACTCTTATCTGTAAAATAAGCTCACTTTAATTCTGGAGCTAGTTATCATATATTTATCCTGATTGATGATTCTTAACAATCTTGGATGTCCTCACACATGGTATATCTAAGTGTCTATAGGTTTGTGAGGAAGAACAAATCTTTACTTTTCCCTGAATCAAAATGACTTCTCTAGGGCCTCTCTGGTGGTGCAAGGGGTTAAGTCTCAGCACTATGAAGCTATCAGCAGCCACTGCAGCATGAGTTTGATCCCTGCCCAGGGAGCTTCCCACATGGCACAGCAGACCTCTCCTGTCTCACCCGCTGTTCCCCTCAGCAGTGTATTTCAGTCATTCTGCCTGTTCTGCTCCCCACTCTGTCTCTGGTGAATCCTTTCACCCCCACCCCATACCTCTGGCCTGTATCCCAGCTCTTGTATACATAAATAAATAAAATAAATCTTCAAAAAAAAGGACTGCTCTAAAATACCTGTGCAGTAGGATAACATATTCTAGTAATCAACAACCATAGATATATCACCACACACATCAAGTATTGTGCTGCTTCTCTTCTTCTTGGGATATTCACTTCATATCTTCAATTTCCTCCTACATCTCACTTTTCCCTACTTTATATTTCTCTGTGAAATAAAAATATCATACTCTGTTCCTTGTAAAAATAAAAGTCAACTTATATTTCTGTTCCTATAATATAGTTCAGGGTGCAGAAGAAAATATATGCGTGGCTTGTGTGTGTGTGTGTGTGTGTGTGTGTGTGTGTGTGTGTGTGTGTGTAGGGAAAAATGCAAGCCTTTATCTCAATTATTTATACTATAATATTATATCAGGATATCATAGTAATGGGGATTGATGTTTTGAGTAGCCTTATTGCAATGGGGGGAAAAATAACAAATAATAAAACAGGGAGAAGGGGAAATTTATTTAGTGATTGGACTCTGATGATAAGCAAAGACATTCACTGGAATATTTACTCCTAAAACTCAAGCCATTGAACTTGAGACCATAAATAAAATGAAAAGTAGCTATCAAATTTAATGTATTTTTAATCAAGTATGGGACAGGATTTAGTTACATCTGCAACAGCTAATTTATGGCCCTCTATTAAAATCACATTTAGGCAAAATTGTCAAATATGCCTTTGAACCTTTTTTTTTTCAGCTACTAAAGTGACCCAATGCTTCATATTACTCACTGATTACTTAAGGTTCTACATATTAGTATGTTCTCCAAAACCGTACAGTGGTATTCCTCCCATGTCATATTTGATTATTGAGGTTTTATGAGAACGTATCTAACAACTCCTTGTATTTTTAACTTGCAAATAATCTTACAACATGTAATTACCTGAAACAAGTAATGAAATACAGCTAAAAATTATATTTAACTTATTTACACTGGTAATTACAAAGGTCAAGCCATATTTTATAGTAGTTATTTTCCAGTAAAGCACTATTTCTTTCTTTGGTTATCCACATACCATTTATCCTGATAAATAGAACAAAGGAGTGACTTTCTTTTTAAGGTTTATAGTGGGAAGTAGCATGTAAATATGGGAAGATCAGTCAGGCTCACCTATTAGCTAAGTGATTTCCATATAGCAGTTTTGAGATGTGCATGAAACCATTTTTTGCTGCAGCATGATTACAGATCACTACATGTCATGGATATTTAATCACAAGTGCTAACAATCTTCCCTTAATATATAATACAATGCAATATTATATGTGAATGTGTTATTTACAGAGAAGTCCTTTGGGAATGCCTTCTTACACTAACATTCTATAGTCAGTAACTTATTATGCCAAAGAAATCCTTTGCTCAAGAACACAATGATTTTTGCTAAGTTGAAAAAGATTTAATTGCTTAAAAGTTTTGAATTTCCATGTGCTTTAGGTATTTATTCTTCCTCTGTTATTTATTAATTTGTCAAAGATAATATTTCTCATCCAAGAACTTTATATTAATGTTAATTCCCAAATTATCAAATTTTGATAAGAAATGTTCCTAGTACCATGGATCTCTTTGGTACAGTTTTCAAGGTAGGGTCATGGACACATATTTCTTACCAAAAATTTTTCCACTTCAAGAATCTTAAATTTTATTTTAATATTTATCAGTATCTCAAAAGTAGTTCTTAATTATTTGCATTATGAGTGGCTAATTAAGTACTGACACAAGACTATCATGACTTACATATGAATCTGTTTCCCATCTTACCCTGTGGTCATTTCATCATCAAAAGTTAATCAGAAATAATTTTGTCAGGGTTAATATATATATTTAGATTTGGAACTCAGTGGTAGCAGGATGAATGAAAGATTTGCAGTAATTTTAATAGAAAAAAGTGTGAGAGTTTGACATGTCATAAGATGAAGGGAGTGCAGATGGACTAAGCCCCACAGAACATGCAGAACTATGTTGAGTATCGTCACATTGTGAGCAGTCAATTCAATTCAACAAACAATGTCAACCACATAAAATTAATGTTAAACTTCCCTTTATAGTTCTGTGAACACTATAATTTTTGTCCTATAATTTTATAAAAACTTTGACTATATAGAATTTTTGACATGTTTATGCCTATTTTTATTTAAATGACATCCTAAAATTGATTCAGTGCACCGTAATAGAATATGAGAACAGTGTTGTCTTTAAAATAGTTCTTTAGCTTGAAAACCACTAAATCTAGTATTTGAAGCAGATAACTGTAGTTATTTGTTTACATTATTATACAACTTTAGGACAATCTTAAGCATAACATAAGACAAGCTGTCTGCAGTTTCTGCTTGCAATTAATCCATCATTAATTTAGAGTCGCAGATTGTTTTTTGCTTCTCTAAGTTTCCTCTAGTTACTAGTATTTACTCTGTAGTTTTTCCCACCTAAGTAACCGCTTAAAATGTAGATCCATTTTTTTTTCATTTCTTCAGCATCTTTTTGTTTATATATTTAAACATCCTTGTTTATTTTTCACAGTATAGGATTTCTCCCCTCAGGTGCCATCACCATGGTTTTCCAAGTGCCCACAGCCCTCCACCTCATTTTAAATAACAACAGAGCTATTGTTTTATGTAGCAGATTTTTATTCTGCCATAATGTTTCCTCTTAAAAAATTTTAGCTAGTTTTTGTCAGGTTGCAAGAAGTGGAAAATCTTTACCGTACATAATACTTGATGTCCTTTCTCCAGAAATAATGTAGTACATAAAGAGTAAAATTTAAGTCCCAGTGTAGTTTTTTATGATTATTATTTCAATAACATTTATTTTTCAATTTAAAGGCCATTAAGCTGTATCTATTTTTTTCCTGCAGAATGACATTGGAAGGTTTTTACAGAACTTACAAAGTTAATATGCTCGGGTATTAGGCTAAAAAAGACAGAGTACATTTTATTTATTTTTTGCACATTATGCAAAACAATGAACTGTCATAAAAGGAGAATGGAAAAGCTATAATCCACGAAAACTCTTTTTAGTTTTTTTTTTATTTATAGGGAAGAAGAGAGAAAAAACATAAAGAGAATAAGTAAAAACTGACATTTCCAGTATGAGAAAGAATGCATAAAAAGAATGTATCAGTCATACATTTTCAAATGAAATCTAAAAATATAACTTACAGGATGTTTTTAAATGTGTCAATATATGATTTTTCTTTCCATTTTCATTCTTATTTTATAGAAATGGCAAAAGTAAGTGAAAAGGGAGAGTAGTAAAGAAAAAAATGCTTCTGAACAATGCTCCTTTATATGCTCTTTTTGCCATTTAAAAAGATACCAGCAATTGTATTTTGAAATGATACCCCTTTTATAAGTTAAGCCTTACACAGTAGTTAGAAACAGTTGAGAATAAGATGTGACCATCTTCTTCTTTCCTTTAGCTACATTTTGCCTTCATGATACTAAAATTGGATAATTTTCTGTTATTTAAAATCTCCAGTGAAGGGTCTATTGCAATTTGTCTTGGTTTTACTGTCACAATTCTTTATTAGAAAATCCCTCTAAATATATGCCTTTCCAGTATACTTGTCTGATATGAATAATAGTCATAAGAAAATGTTTATTATCTTCATTCTAGTAGCTTAGCAAGAGATTGCTAATTGATAATTAGATAAAGCCATATTTTTTGTCATGTCTTATGACCAAACTGATTGTAAATTTACAATTCACTTATAATTTAGGTCACCATTTAAATGCAATAGATAGCTAATATACTTTCATATGCTTGAAGTTGAAAATATATTTAAATACCCTGCTCTGCCATGTTTTCATAATCCTTATGGTGATTATAACACAAACCCTATTCTTTTTCTTTTTTTTTATTGACAAAAACTTTAAAGCAAAGTGAAAAGATCTCCTTTAGTCTCTTCTAAGGAAGACTAATTTTTTTCTTAAAAAAAAATCTAAGTGAGAAAATCAGTATGATGATAAATGATACATTGAATGTTTTATTTCAGGATTAGTTAGCTGTTAACTTCCTCATAAAAACACAGAACAAATACAATGAAAAGTTGCTTCCCCCCACAAACTTTATAACATATTCACTCCCTTGCCTTTTTGTACTTATAATAGTCTTTGTGTATTTATTTATTAAATACTTACTGAGCATTCCTAATGTGGCCAGAATTAAAACTGAATAAAGGACAGGACACAAACAGCCTTCAAGAGCTTACAGTCTTGGCAGTAGAGCACAGCAAGAGGGAGAGGAGAAAACAATATTAAATACAATGTGCTAAATGACACTGCTAAAAAAGGAGTGACAGAAAAGCATATCCTTGAATACAGAATCAGCAAAAATGTTTTAGTGTGGGCTACAGTTAAACAATGATATAAAGAAAATGAAGAAAGCATAATTTTGGTAGAGAGTTGTGGTTAGGTAGTCTAGTATAAATCTGTAAGCATGTTGTGCAATTAAGTGCATATAGGATCGTCACACTATGTTACCACACCACCCACTACTGAAGCACCCATAACCCTCCACCATTACCCATTGGGACCCCTCTCCCATTTGCCCTCAGCCTTGCCCTATGCCTCTGGTAGTCTCAGTTCTACTGTCGGAATTTTAGGATTGTTTTCAGTTTGGTTTTATTGGACCTTTTGTTTTGTATCACTGTATTCCCCACATACGTGAAGCTAGCTGATATCTATGTTTTTTTCCTTTTAACTGGTTTTGTTTAGCATAATCACCTCCAGTTCCATCCATGTTGTTGCATCAAGAGTTTATCTTTTACTTCTATAGCTCAGTATTCTATTGTGTGTATAATATATTTTCTTAATCTTTCCATCTGTCTTTGGGCATTTAGATTATTTCAATAATTTGACCACAGTAAACAGTGTTGTAATGAACACAAAGGTACATATATTCTTTTGAATTAGTGTTTTTAGCATTCTTCTTGTAGATACCAAGTAGTGGAATTGCTGGGTTATATGGTAGATCTTTTGTCAATATTTCGATAAACTTTCATACTCTTTTCCATAGCATCTAAACCAGTCTACATTCCTAACAACCATGTGTGAGGGTTTCTTTTTCTCTACATCCTCATCAATACTTCCTATTCCTGGTCTTTTTCATATAGGCCATTCTCACAGGTGCGATATGGTATCTCACTGTAGTTTTGATTTGCATTTTCCTTATGATAGATGATGATGACTGAAAATATTCTGCATTTATCCAAATCTAAGAATATACTAAGCCTGACCATGTTTCAAGTCTGAAGATGGTTCACCTTTGTTAGTCTCAACAACTTGCATCACATCATAATCTGCTAACTACCAGTTTGGTAAAAGTCAAGATCCTTAATGGCACATTTATTCAGCAAATATTTGTTGTGCTTTTACCATTTGTCAGCACAATTTGTTATGTGCTATGCTAGTTGTTGGAGATACAGCGCTAAGACAAAATCCTTACCATCATGGATCTTATTTTCTAATAAAGGAGAAAATCAAAAAGGGCAAAAGCTGGTTAGCCCAGACACAACTCAGTCATTCAAAATGTCAACAAATACTTCAAGACTTCCTTCTCTATTTCAACATTGCCGTAGTTAACAAAATAAAACTTCCTGCTGCATACATAGTTCTTACAGTGAATAGGAAAGAAAGACCTGATTAACACCTGAAAATAACTCAATGTATACGCTAAGTATGGAATGTGCAGACTCAGAGAATGTTCTAGAGAGTCCAGCAGAAAATAATCTGAATTTTACAATTAGTATACCTTATTACTTTAGAAGTTCTAGGTTGACAAGACTGAGCCTTTATCTTGTGAATTTGGTATTTTTTCTTTCTTCTATTTTTCATGTTATTTATTCTATCCCTGTAGCTGATAGCACATGGGGACTCACTAGATCATATTGGCTGACCTCTATTTACTGCTACTGATCTTCAGTCATATTCCAGCCTTACTGCTTAAAACATTTGGTCTGTGTCTTACCTATGAACCTAAAACCTTCTTTCAGAGTTCCAATGTTTTCCTCAACATATTTTTTTTTAAGTTCTCCCTTACCCAAGGGCTCCAATTTTGGCATAAGATATGGTGTCTTGGTTGGTGGCTCAGTCTTCTTTCAACCTGGGTTACTCAGTGGAGTAAATTCTGGGACTGGTTCCCAGGTTACTTTACCCTCCATCTGAGAATATGAGGTCCACTTTATATGCTGCCAAGATTTGCTGACTTAAACTATTGACTTTAAATTACTTGTTAATCACATTCAGTATTTTGTTATCCTTTTTCTAGAGATCATGAGTGTTTGGCAACGGCATACAACCCAATTGCCCTTGACGTTACTATTTCACTCATGCTTTTCAACATTGAAGTAGTTAGTGGATTCTAGTTTCATGTATGCTATTATAAATAACTCCCAGTAAAATCGAAATAATTCTATCATTGCTTCATACCAGGATTATCTGTGGTCTATATTCCTAGTGGTGGGGTCATCCTTGCCAGTTTGTTAGTGAGGGATGTTTTCTCACAAAGCAAGTAATGTGAACTATCTCAGTTTGGGTCCTTTAATTTCATATGTTATTGAGAACTAAATGTTACAAAACTTGAAAATCAGTTTTCTTAAAGCTTTGAGTCATTGTTCTTTTGATTTATGACTTCTAATAATATGCTTTAGAATTTTTAATGATTATTTGTATATTCTAAAAAAACTATTTTGTTTGTTTTCCTCTATCTTGGATTATTTAGAATTACATATTCCATTTTCTTTGTGTCTCTTATGTTCTGACAAGTCAAATTACTTCTTTTAATGAGATTTTCCAAGGCCTTATTGACCCCTTTTCAAGCTGTAAATGCGTGGACCTCAGTTCTGGGAAATGGTATTGAATTATTTCTTTATAAATTTCCTTTTCCCTGTTATCTCTTTCTGTGAGTACTAAGAATAAAATGTTAAGCATCTGAATCTGTTATTTTCTCATCTTACACCTATGTGTGGTATATTACATCCATGTTTTTGTGGGGGGGGGGGGTGGAATTCAAATATTCTTTTAAATTTTCAATGTTTTTATCATTACTTTCATTTCTCAAAGCTCTTTTTCTGTACTTTGAATTTACTATTTTTAGCTTGCTGTTTTGTGGTTATTTTTTTAAATGAGTAGATAAGTTTTTTGCCTTTACTAATATATATATATTGTATGTTTTGAAGCTTATTTTCTGCTTCCTGAACTGCCTCTAATTCCTCTGAGTGTCTCTTTAATGTATTTTTTGATTCCTTTTATGCTAGATTTTTCAAGACATAGATCCCTGCCTGTCTGATCCTTTTCAAGAGTGAGGCACAAATTATGAGATTGGAAGTGTGTTGTGCATTTTGCAGAATTTTTAATGTCACTAACAGATGAAGGTGACTAATAAGGCACATGGATATTTCATAAGTATTTCTAACAGTTATCATCACCTTTCCCAGAGAGGAGCATTGAGCCTATCTATAGGTCGGATATTATAAGTCTTGGTGTCTGTGACTTGCAGCTAAGTAAGAGCAGAACATTTAGTGTGTTATTCATTAGTATCTTGTTTCATGATGGAACTTCAGATTAAGTAGAAATTACTATTCATAGTTTCAAATTCCTTCTGTTTTAAGCCTTCAGAGAGTAAGTATTCAATATTCTGCATGTGTGTACATGTATATATATATATTGTATGGAACATGAGTATAGGATTAAATGAATGCTTGAAAAGGGAAGCTTACCCAGGTATTTAAACACTTCTAATAGTGACATTCAAGAACTTTCCTTATTTTTAGTTCCATCTTCAACCTTCCCTCCATGGATCCCTCCAATTCTTCATCCTTTTCAGGGTTCTTTTTTTGCCCTTGGAACAGATATCATAGATTGCCAAACCATGATTTTATCATTGTTAGTTTGAGTAGGAAGAGTCTAAAGAGTACAATATGTGTTGTGCTTATGTTGATTACTTAGATTAAAATTGCACTTTAATTACATGAATAGCGAACTCCAGATTTGTTCTGTGTTTATGGTCCTAAACTAGACTCTTGAGAATCAGCTTGAATGAGCGTGACTTATGAAAGTAACTGTACCTTAATTTGAATCAAATTAATTTTTGATTAAGGTACTAGATAAGTTAGTACTGTTCCCCCATCTCAGACTCCAATAATCTCTCATTATATAGGGCTACAAGTTATTCTGTCTATGCAGATAAGATTAAAATAAGGTTCACCTTTCATTTTTGGAAATAAACTGAAAATAATCTGACACTCATATCATGACACACTTTCTGTAAAACTTTTGCTAATTGTGACTTCATAAAGGTGTGATTTCTGGACTATGTAATTTAGTTGGTATGAATGCTGAATATCCTCACTAGGGCTCCTAACCAAGAGACTTAAATTAGCATAAATCCCCTACCAGGCATTATATTGCATTGAAAGTACAGTTTAATAGAACCTGTTCTGTAAAATAGGACCTAGCAGAGCAAACCAATGGGAAAGCAGAGGAAAATAATGAAATGCATAAGAAAGGTCAAACATGTAATCTATTTTAATTTGTTGATAGTGTATAATTTAGAATTCTAGTTGGGAAAAAATATGAAATATTCAAGGCTGCACGGTTCATTGTTGTTCTGATTTTGTTTAAAAATAAAAATGAGGAAATTAATTAAACATTAAAAGAATCCCTTTTATTTTTGATAATAGAATCTGTTGACTGAACTGTGGGAGATAGTTAAAAGGGCGTTAGCAGCAGCTAAAAGTACTCCCAGTGCTAGCTTATCATTGTGCCTGTACAATTATCTAATTTTAATGGTGCAAGTTCTGATGCTTTTATATTTTATTTCTGGAAAGGACAGTATACTAAATTAATACTCATTTAAGACTGTGGCTCTAATAAACTGGTATTTATTTACCAAATTTTGAATAATCAAGGTTAATATATGAACCATAAAGTTACTTTATGACCATAATAATGTTCATTATTTTTTACTTTTTAAAGAAAATATTTGAAATTTAATGAAAAGGTAGACAAAATCTGTTTTCCTACAAATTCTATAAATTATTTTTTACTGATTCATTTGTGATTTATATATAATTGCTTATTTCATTGTCATATATATGTCCATACATTGTCATATATGTCATATGTATGCCATATATATGTCATATATATGTCCATACAGAGTATATATAACTTAATATGTACTAATGAAGGATTTTAATTTAATACAGTGTAAAAGCAATATATACTGAAAAATGCTATACTATTATAATATTATATAGAGTGGTCTTATAATGCAATACAGTATTATATAACAATACATTTAGAAGAACACTAGAGTAGCAGTCATTTCTTAGGTAAGGACTATCAAACCTAATGCATTTAGAGAATATGAAATTCACAAAATAACAACAGAACACAGCCAATATGCAGAAGTTTTTATTCATATTTCATGGTGACAGCTATATTGGAGTTTGTTTGTGTGTGTGTGTGTGAGTGTGTGTGAGTGTGTGTGTGTGTATGTATACATATATACACACACACACACATATATATATGTATTTTATATATATTTAAAATGAGAATAGGACACAATCAAAATAGAACCAATACATTCCTCATACTGAGCTTGCAACTCATGAATTCTTTATTTTTCCTTTCGTCAACAATAATGATGTTTAAAAACAATCTAACATGTTATTTTTTTTAACTAGTATATTTTTCACATGCCAGAAATACACTATAAATGAAGTTTTTAAATCTCTTTTAAATTTGAAGTGACATTAGTATACAACACTGTAATACCACCTACCACCTACCACCAAAGCAACAATTGCCCTCCACCATAGACCGTAGTGCCCCTCCCAACTTTGCTCTCCCCACTCCTCTTCCCCCTTTGGCAGTCTAAATTCTACTGCCAGATTTCTAGGGTTTGTTCTTGATTTGCTTTTACCTGATTTTCTCTATTTTATTCTCTATATTCCATATATAATGAAACCAGCCAGTATTTGCCTTTCTTCTTCTGATTTATTTTGTTTGGCATTTTCCCCTCTAGTTCCATCTGTGTTATTGCAAATGACAAGAGTTTATCTTTTTTATGGGTGAATAGAATTTTGTTGTTTCATATCTCACATCTTTTTAACCCATGCATTTATATTTGGGCATTCTAGTTGTTTTCCTATTTGGTTATTATAAACAGGGCTGCAGTGTACATAGAAGTACATAAATCCCTTCAAATTAGTATTTTTGCATTCTTTAGGTATATATTCAATACATAGGAGTAGAATTGTTGGGTCATATGGTAGAGCTATTGAGAAACCTCCATACTTTTTTACACTGGGGCTAGACAGGTCTTATTTTTTTTTATTCTTTTTGGTATGGGCCATTCTCACAAGTGTGAGATGGTACATCATGATGGCTTTGATTTTCATTTCCCTGATAATAAATGATGATGAGCATTTTTTCATGTGTCTGTGGGCCATCTGTATGTCTTCTGTGGAGAAGAGTCTATTTAACTATTCTGCCTAATTTTGATTGGGTTATTTTTTTTTTTCTTTTTGTTGAGTTACATGAGCTCATTGTATATTTTGGATATTGGCTCATTGTCAGATATATGGTGCACAAATATAGTCTTCCATTTCACAGGACATCTTTTTGTTTTAGTGATAGATTATTTCACTGTGCAGAAGCTTTTTAGTTTGATGTAGTCCCAACTGTTTATATTATCTTTGGGTTTTCTTCCTGTTAGAGATAAATCTACAAAGACATTACTGAAATCTATGTCATGGAATGGTTTGGCTGTGTTTTCTACTAGTATTTTATCTTTTTTTTACCACTCAATGCTTATATTGTCACTATATAGTTAAGGCTGTCTCACATGTTGATTTTCAATCCCTCTAATTAAAAATCATGCTCCATCTAGTATATGTTGTTTTTCTTTTATAGTAATTATATTCCTCAAGTTTCTACTTGTTTAACCCATGTTCACCTGGGAATATCAGCCCCAGGTATTTATGTTCAGAATACCAATACCTATATAGTGTTTATTTTTGTTTATGGACAGATGAAAGTATGACTTACATTTTTTCTTGGCTAAACACAGCATAGTTCTACAGAGGATCGTTCACATAAAAGACCAAACACTGTGAGCCTTGGATGGAGGTGACTGACAGAGTAGATTTTAATCTCTCCCTGTTTTAGTTAATCCATCAAACAAGACTTTTACAAGTTTTTATATGTAATTAACTTACTTTTAAAAAGCAGTTTTAAGTTTAGAAAATTATTGAGTGGAATTTATGTATAAAATGTTCCCATATATCCCCCTTCCTTTCATTCCAGATTTTCCCTTTACTGACAGTTTAGATAAGTGTAGTAACATAATCTTCCATTTTTTATAATTGATGAGCCAACATTGACAAATTATTATTGTAAAGTCCATAGTTTACTATGGGTTAACATTCTATGGGTTTGAGAAATGTGTATGGCACATACCCACAATTAAATTATCAGATAGAATAGTTTAACTCTCAGAAAAATATCATTGCTCTACCTATATTTCCCTCCTCATACCTTCAACTCCTGATAACTATTGATATTCTTACTGTATTCAATTTTGTCTTTTCCAGATTACCATATTGTTAAAATATTTTTTTTATTTTGTTCCTTAGCAATATGCATTTAAGAGCCTTCAAGTATTTAGTGGCTTGATGAGTCATTTCTTTTTAACACCGAAAAAAATTCCCATTATTTGTGCCAAAATTTATTTACTTGTTCATCTACTGAAGGGCATCTTGATTGCTTTCAGGTTGGTAATTACGACTAAACCTGCTATGAATCGTTGCATTTAGTTTTTGCTTGTTTTATTTTTCACAGATGTAATTTTTAAGATCTTTGGGGTAATTTATGAGGGGTGTGAATATTTCATTGCATGGTAAAAATAAATTTATTTTTTTAAGAAATTGCTAAAATGTCTCCAAAATGGTTGCACCATTTTGCATTTTAACTAGTCATGGAATAAATTTCCTTCGCTCCACAGTTTTGCCAGCATTTAATTTTGTCAATGTTCGGCATTTTAGCCTTTTTAAAAGGTGTGCAGTAATAATTCATTATTTTATTTTGCATTTCTGTAATGATGGATGATGTTGAACATCTTGATATGTTTATTTGCCACCTGTGTATCTCCTTTGTTGAGGTTTCTGTTAAAATACTTTGTCCATCTTTTCATTGAATTTTCTTACTGAAACTTGTGGGGGTTTTTTGTATATTTTAATTATCATTCTTTTATGAGATATGTGTTTTGGAGATATTTTCTCAGTCATTGCTTTGTCTCCTCATTCATTTGATTGACTGGTATTTTTAGTGAGTGATTGATGTTTAAATATTGAGAGAAGCAGCTATGAACTAATATTCTCCTGATTGCAATGCATCATAACTGGGAAGATTTGAGTAGAAAGGATGAAAGAAGCATAGGTATCGATGGTCTTTTCTTATTTATATAATCCTGGCAAATATTTGACTGCTTCATTTTACTTCACCAACACTTGGAATATAATCTTTTATAGACTTCTTTGAACATAAAAGAAGAATATCTTACTATATCTTAATACTCAATTCAAATGTGATTCATTTCTTCTTCATGAACGTTAGCATTCTCAACTTCAAGCCAAGGAAGCCACTACTAGAAGTTCCAGACAAATTTTCCACTGACTATAGTAATCAGACCCCTTATGATTTATTCTGTTATCTAAGATATGTGTGTGAAAACATATTGGAGTCTCAACAGACCTTGGGTTATTCATTACTTTAAGAATACTTCTACCAATCCCTTTTCAAAAGTTAGCTCAGTTAGTTAATATCAAATATAATCAGATAATCATTTATTCAATTGGATTGAGTCTCATTGAAATAAACATTATCTAAAATATGAATATCATATTTTAATTCCCCTATATTGTCTATTGGCATTGAATAAATGTGGGATTTGTTTTCTAATTAATTATTTCAAGTTCCTGAAATTATTTTCAAATTCATTTCAAGTCTTCAGATTCAGAGAGTACTTGTAAGAATTTAAGGATTATAAAAAAAGGATGTAGTAATTTAGTCATGAAGGTTATTTATTTCTCCCAGAAAAGATGTACATATGGCCTAAGGAGGAATTTTTCCTATTTAAAACACAGAGGAAGAAACTGCAGGCATTTTATTACTTATAGTTTACGGTGTTCATTACTTGTGTTCATTACTTGGCAACCTGTGCCAAGGCTTTTATTTAGAACTAACAACTTTGCTGTGATCTCATTAGGAAAACTAATCAATATATTAGCACTAAAATCAGCCCAAAATACATTTAAGGAAAGCTCAGGACCTGTTCATTAGTTCTTGGTCAGAACGTAATAGTTAAATCACTTTAAATAAACAAAGCAAAATAACAAGTGCAAAGGCTTAAGTACCTTACTTTCTTCATCCTTTAGATGCCATTTATTTCTTTGGTTATTTAACTTTACAGGATTCAACATTCCAATAGCATGTTCAATACCAAATTAGGACCATTGGTTGTCAAGTCCTTTGAGAATCTAAAGTACAAAGAATAATAACTAAAATCATGTCATTATGTGGAAACCAGAGTTCCACTTAACATAGCAGTCTGTCTTGCCTATTTTATATCACAATCTGCTATATAATTTGATAACCTCTGTAATCTAGCAGTAATCCTAATGACAGGAATGTTACTGATTTCTTAGACTAGTTAATGAAGCATGTCAAGAAATTTTCAGCAACTATCAACAATGTTAGCTTGTGATATTAACTTGACAGTGTGGCGAGAGTTACTCGTTTGCTAAACACCAAAAGAAAATATTATCGCTTATATATTTATGCATTTATTTGGAAAACAAAATAAAGGCCAATGATGAAATGTCTGATGATAGCTTAGAACAGTCCCATTTTAAATATAAACAATTTTATATAATTTCTGGTGATTTTATATAATTAAACAGAAACAGCAATTGTCAGCAAAGAACTAAATAGAATTTCTTCTTTAAAGAATAGCCTGCCAGACTGTCATAGGTATGTGTGTGTGTGTGTGTATGTGTGTGTGTGTATTTAAATAAAAGATTATTTTTCTCATATATATTCAAGAAATGGTTCCTTATATAGCCCGCATCACAATGAAAAATATTTGTGTGATATTACAATTTGGCATAAACTCTCTGGTTTAGTCAGTATTTTTTTATGATGTAAATAGGATACCCTATAGCTATTTCCAGAGTAATTTAAAACTCATCGGGTGACACTTCATAAGCCAAGAAATAGGAAAAGCATATGTGGCCAGAAAAACAGGTTTGCTAGATCTGCTAAAGCAATGCATTTTTAAAAGGTTTCCTTAAAACAACAGAGTATGTCAATTGGCAATACCAGTCTACATATGAGCTTTCAAATGCTTTCTTTCAAAACCCAAGCAGCTGGGTGATTTGTGCGATATTTGATTTTTAGTTTTTCAGCAGTCCATTTTGATTGAGTGTCATTTGCATTTTTATAGACAACTGAAATCTGCAGCAGGCTCTGTTTTGCTGATACATTTTTCAGGATGGTAATGGGAAAGGGCATGTAGAACTTAACCTTCTATTAATGTATTGTTTTAAAATAGCAGTATCACTAAGAGATAAGTCTTAAAGGAAAATAACTAGTAGCTATGTTTTATAATTTTGATTTTTTTTCAAATTTGCATAGACATTTTTGTTTACCTATATTTCTATATACTATGCTTTAGATTTTGAGAAAAAAAATCATGAAGATGCTTCCAATAAAAACTCTAATGTAACTGTTGTGTAATTTAACAATAAGTAATACTATTTCCCTACAATAATTACTCTGATTCTGAATTCCAACTGTAAGACTAGTTCTTAGGAAGGTTTTTTGACCTACAGAAAAATATCCAATATATGGAGAGCATATCTGAGGGTGAGGAGGGCAATAACAACAAACATATATAATATATATGTATATTATTTATAAACGGGGAGATATATATGTATCTCATTTTATTTTATATATCTTTTAAAGATTTATTTTTTATTCATGCATATAAGCTGGGGTACAGGCTAAAGGCATGGGGTGGAAAGGGTTCACCAGAGACAGAGTGGGGAGCAGAACAGGTAGATCGATGGAAATACACCGCTGAGGGGATCAGCGGGTGAGGCAGGAGAGGTCTGCCGCACCATGTGGGAATCTCCTCAGCAGGCGTCGAACTCACGTTGCCCGCTCCACAGTGCAGAGCTTAACCGCTGTGCCACCAGGGAGGCCCTATATCTCATTTTATAAAAAAGAATACAGAAGCTCAAAGAAGTTTATACTCTCCTAAGTGGAGAAGGTGGAATTTGAACTAAGGTCTATCTTAACATCCTGTTGCCTCAGGATAATTTTATTGAGATTTTAAAAAGTATGTTAAAAGTGAAGAATGTGGGCCTCCCTGGTGGTGCAATGGGTTGAGCACAGTGCTGTGGAACTGTTGGCAACTGCAGCATGAGTTGGATGCCCTGCCGGGGAGATTCCCACATGGCGCTGGAGACCTCTCCTGCCTTGCCCGCTACTTCCCTCAGCAGTGTATTTCAGTCAATCTAACTGTTCTGCTCCCCGCTGTCTCTGGTGAATCCTTTCAGCCCCGGCAATTCTGGCCTACATCCCAGTTCTTGTATGCCTACATAAAATTAATAAAATCTTTATAAAAAATATATTTGCAGTAGAATGGAATGTGTTAGTAACAGTACAAAATTTGCAGAGATCTTAAATTGACTGTTCGATTTATTTTTAAAAAAAATGTTTTCTAACCTTGTTTTCTTTAAAAAAAATTGTTTGCTTACTTGAACTTTACAGAATTTTACAAATAATTCGACGTTGAATGTTTTTAGAAGTATTTACCACCTCCTCTTGTCTTACTAGAGGAGAGTCACTTATGTATATGATCCATTACTAACATTTCGAAGGCATTTGGATTTACAATCATTAGATCACAGGCTATTCACATATTTGAGAGACAAGAGAAACACTTTTCCCTAGGGACTAACAACTAGTCTGTGTAGCCCATTAGACATCTATGCCCCCCATCTGTACACTGCAGCAATCAGCTTTCATTTGAATGTGAATTGGATCAAAAGCCATTAAGATACCCTGTCAACCAGGAGGATGCCACCTGTGTGTGAAAAGACTTGGGAAAAAGAAAATAGTCGAAAAAATCCTCAGCAGTTGACTACTAATAAAAGAAAATTTAAGGTACTGCTGCAAAGCTATTGAGCAAGCCAAGATACGTAGAAATAATAAAATGGAATGGATACCATTGGAATAAAATAGGTATCCTTGTCAGTTGACTCATAACTGGCTTTCTTAAGAACAAAGAATTTAAATATAATCACATGGGTTGACCTGGCCATCCAAAGTTGTTGAGTGCACCCCACAGATAGATGGGAGAGGACCTGGGTTATTTGCATTAAGATTTTCATAGCTATGCAGTGTATATCAGAGAGACAATTACATTAGAACTTAGGGGAAATTCTTTTTTTTTTTTTTAAAGATTTATTTTTTATTTATACATACAAGCTGGGGTACAGGCCAGAGGCATGGGGCGGCGAGAGGGTTCACCAGAGCCAGAGCGAGGAGCAGAACAGGCAGATCAGGAACACACTGCTGAGGGGAGCAGCGGGCGAGGCAGGAGAGGTCTGCCGCACCACGTGGGATTCTCCCTGGCTGGGCGCCGAACCAGCGCCGCCGCTTCCGACAGCTCCACAGCACAGCACCCAACCGCTGCGCCACCGGGGAGGCCCAGAACTTAGGTGAAATTCTAAGCAATATCAATAAGAATCAACAATTATAAAAATTGCCGCGCCTTGACTTCCTTAGGATTTGCTTGACAAGGTCGCAAACTGGGGTCAAAGTCGGATGCGGTATCTCTGCCCATAAGAAAATTAAATATAACATTTTTTTGTAGGTAAAATAAGAACTCTCCTTTTTCTGTAAGAACTATGATTAGGTTTCTCTAGTATACCTGCATGAATGTAGCCCTTCCCTCATTGTTTAAAGCCCCATGAATGGGCCCAGGTGCTGAGCTGCTCCTTTGGTAAGAATGCATTCTTGCCCAGTTAGGAGTTAATGATCAATACTAAAGAACATTTACTTCCCTTCCATACATTCTCTGACTTGCTTCGAGGAGTCAGCACAAGATGGTTTCTTAGATTAACTACTTTAGGAAGCCTTCCTGAAACGGGATGTGTTTTCTCTGTCCCGGTATGTTTTAAGCTAAAAAGTTTTAATTTACTAACTAGGATAATCAAAGCAGGACTACCTACAGAGGAGTTAAAACAATCAGCCTGTCTCCAGTTAATTGACCATTGTCCGCAGGCAAGTAGCTTCCCTTCTTTTAACCATTAAACCTAAACAAATGTTGGACTGCTTTCCTTAATGGTAAAAATGTCCCTGCTCAAAGACCACCACTCAGAAAGTCCTACTGCTTCCTTTACTTTAAGGAAGTTAAGAGTGTATGGTTTCACAGAGTAAATATTCAGCATCCCCTATAGTCTCCAGTTGGCCAAACATCAGTCATAAAACATCTTAACCTCAAAGAAGTTAAACATTATAGACTTCATACTTCAAACAGGTAAAACTATCTCCTAGATGTCCTGTTTTTTCTTATACTAGTAATTGATCACTGTCTGTTTAAAATGTACACACTTAAGCTATGTAATCTATTGTCTGTTACAAATGTACTTGCTTGCTAATTTTAAGTATAAAAAACCCGCTTTCTGGGCAATAAAGCAGAGCGGCCTTGAGCATTCCCTGTGTGTGTGCGTGCTGTCTCTCACTCCCCTTCCCCTTCCCTCCTATTGCCGATGCCTTCCCCACCACCCTCGGAACCGACAATAACTTTGCTCGGAGCCGGCCTCCGACAAAAAATAACAGTAGTTAAAACATGAAAATTTTTATATTAAGATATTAAGTGATGGGAACTGGGATTTAATATGGAGTCCAGCAACATAAAAATGCATCTACATTTTGAGTGACATATAGGTCAAAGATCTTAAATTTTCTTACTGTTATATTGGTTAAATATAAAACAATGAGTCACTTTCAAAAAAGCATTTGCATTTTCCTGCTGACATATGATGTGGACTGTTTTTTCATTTGTTTATTCGCCATCTGTATATCCTCTTTGGTATGATATCTGTTGGTCTTCTGTCTGTTTTTTTAATTGGGTAGTTTATTTTTATTGTTGAGTTTTAAGAGTTCCTTCTATATTTTGGGTAGCAGTCCTTTATAAGGCCTATCTTTTGCAGATATTTTCTCCCATTGTATACCTTGTTTTCTCATTCCTTGCAAGTGTCTTTCAGAGAAGAACTATTTAATTTTAATGTAAAACTTAGCAGTTCCTTAGTTTATGCATGTTACCTTTAGTGTTGTATGTAAAAATTGTTTGACAAGACCAAGATCATTAGGATTTTCTGCTATGTTGTCTTTTTGGAGTTTTATTGTTTTATGTTGTGTATTTAGTCTAAAATCAGTTTGAGTTAGTTTTTAGGAAGGGTGTGAGGAGTGTCGAGTCATTATCTTAATATTACAGACGTCCTGTTTTTCCAACGTTAACTATTGAAAACACTGTCTTTTCTCCATTGAATTACCTTAGCTGTTTAGTCAAGGAGCAGTTATGTTTGTGTGAGCCTGTATCTGGGACCGCTATTCTGTGTCATTTAGCCATTTGTCTACATTTTATTCAAATGACTGTCTGAATTACTTTAGCTTCATAGTAAATCTTTTTTTTTTTTAAAGATTTATTTTTTATTTATACATACAAGCTGGGGTACAGGCCAGAGCCAGAGCGGGGAGCAGAACAGGCAGATCAGAAATACACTGCTGAGGGGAGCAGCGGGCGAGGCAGGAGAGGTCTGCTGCGCCATGTGGGATTCTCCCTGACCGGGCGTCAAACTCACGTCACCGCTGCAGACAGCTCCACAGCGCAGCGCTTAACCGCTGCGCCACTGGGGAGGCCCTTCATAGTAAATCTTGAAGTTAGGAGTGTCCATCTCCAACTTTGTTCTTCCTTTTCAGTATTTTATTGGCTAATAAAAGGCTTTTGCCTCTTCATATAAGCTTTAGTTTGTCAATACCTACATAATAACTTGCTAGAGTTTTTATTAAAATTTCATGGAATCTACAGATAAAGTTGGGAAGAACTGACAGGTTCCCAACAGTCAGTCTTCCTATGGACATGAACTATATAGCCATTTATTTAATTCTGTTTGATTTACTTACTCATAGTTTTATAGTTTTCTCAAATTTTGTTAGATTTTTACCTAAGTATTTCATTGTTTTGTTGCTAATGTAGAAAACATGTTCTTAATTTTAAATTCCAATTATTCATTGCTAGTATATAGAAAAACAAGACTTTTATATGCTAATCTGGACCCTACTCCTGCCTATATTGTTACTGTTCCTCAAAGTTCTATTTCATTTCTTTGACATTGTCTACAGAGACAATCATGTCACCTGTGTATAAAAAGCTGTTTGATTTTCTTCCTTTTTGCAACAGCAGGACTATCAGTATGATGTTGAAATATGAGTGGTGACAGAGGACATCTCTGTCAAATATTTATGCATATGGTATCTTTCTAGATCGTAGAAAGCCACCTATTTTTGTTAAATTTGATACATATTAGATGACATTATCAATCATATAGCTTATCAGTATTTTCTATTGTCATTATTTATATTTTAATATTTATTAGCTTTGAATATATTTTTGGTGTCTAATGTAAAATAGCAAACATTTTCTCTATTTTTGCTTTCCCAGGTTTTACATTAATTTCTAAAATCATTTATTGAATAACCTATTCATTTCCACTGACTTACTATGCTAATAAATATGTTCTTGGACTTTCTGTCCTATTTGATTGTCCATCTTTTTGTTTTATTAAATAGTAATTTAGGTGTCTTTCTGTTGAACCTGCTAGGTAGGTGACATTTTTAACTATAAATGTACTTTCCTATTTCTAAAAACTATATTCGTAACAGGATGGTATTAATAGTAAGTGGATCTCAAGAGTGGTAGATAGTCCAAACATAAAAAGATATTTGAAATTTATTATATATTAAATGTGTTTTCTCAAATAAATATGGAAACTGTATTTAATAAAATGTCAAGATGACTACATTATTAGGTGTTTCCCACATACTTTCAGTAAAATTAATTCCTAAATCTTAAAAGATTGATATATAAAAAATAACATCACAGCAATACTAGAAGTAAGTATAAGTGGCTGTATATATAAGTGAAGTGGGAATGTTTTTGTCAGTATGCTCTAAAGAAAAATAGAAAATATTGAGGAATTAGAATTCATAAATTCTTAACAATCTATATACATCTTGGAAAAAGAAAACTGACTTTAATAACAAAGGAAAAATTAGCCACAATATGACAAAAAGGTTCCATATTGTAAGATTGTCAAGGAATTAAAATCATCAAGAGAAAGATCAATATTCCATGAAAGGTCAATATTCCATGACAAAAATGAGCAAAAATATGAATATTTAAACATTTGACGAAATAAAGAATGCTAATATATTAAAACTTGCAATGCAAATTTTGATTAAAAGTACAAATCTATTCAAAACTAAGATGTAATTTTATTACTCCCAACATAAAAAATACCTTAATATATACTTTTGGTGGTCTGTATAAAAATTGTGAAATACAGTTATTCTGTGGGTCTATTAGGCAATATTTATCAAAAAATCTTTGACCCAGTAATACCTCTTCTAGTAATCAATAAATAAGAGTGTGGGAGAAAGTTCATGTGTGTCCGCATATGTGCTATGTGCTGGCATATAACAGTTTTTTTTTTCATAATGGAGACATTAAAAATGTCTTCAACAATAAGCAATTATACATATATGTGCATGTGTCTATTTGTCATGTTTCTTTGTGCACACATGTTTAGATTTGTATCTTACATTTAAGTGCTTAATCAGGTGATACGGAATTATTCTTTTTTTTAAAGATTTATTTGGTTATGCATACATGTCGGGGTAAAGGCCAGTGGCGAGGGGCTGTGAGAGGTTTCACCAGAGACAGAGTGGGGAGCAGAACAGGCAGATCAACAGAAATACACTGCTGAGAGGAGCAGTGGGCAAGGCAGGAGAGGTCTGCTGCGCCTTGTGGGAATCAACCCTGCCAAGGGTCGAACTAACGTCACCGCTGCCGACAGCTCCACAGCACAGGGCTTAACCGCTGTGCCACCACGGAGGCCCATGAATTATTATTTTCTTACTAGTTTTTCTTTATTTTGACTTATTTTCTATATTTTTATACAAAATAATTTTATCCAGCCATAAATATGATTTTTCAGATAAGTATTATCAAATATAAATGTTTTAGAAATACCATAGTTAGTGGGCAATATTAATTATAAATCATCATAGAATAAGAGATCATCAATTACATAGAAGCATATATATGTGTGAAAAGTAGCATGCAGTGTTCTAAATGTATTAATCTCTTATGTGGGGAATTTTTGAGTTTTTGCCTCTTCACTTACTGATAATCTCTATTTTATAAAACAAAAATGCACACTATTATTTTAGAATAAGATTAGATTTGACTGGAAAATGGATTGAGATTAACAAGTTGGCATACACATTTACTTCCCCTTCTAATCCTTTGAAAATCAGAAAAATTTTTTTAGGTTAAAGTTTTGACTGTGCTAGTAATTAAGAAAAAAAAATAGCATTTGTGGCCAAGGCATTTTGACAAATTCCTGGAAGATAAGCACAAGATTGTTAAAGAAACCAGCATGAAATAAACCATAGTAGAAAAACACACAAAGGTGAAATCTAGTGGTGAGAAATTGCAGTTTCAGGAATAATCAAAAGCTCAGTGCCCACATAAGAGATCAGGAGGAGAGCTCAGGCCCAGGGGAATCTATGTAATTAAGAGACAATACTGAAAGCCTCAAACCAAGCTAGCATATCTTGCTCTTTTAGGTATCTGGCAGTTTTGGTCCCAGGCAATATCCAGGATTGCTCTGTAGAAGTGGGATGATTAGCATGGCAAGATTATTAATATAGGAATGAGGGCCTCCCTGGTGGTGCAGCGGTTAAGTGCTGTGCTGTGGAGCTGTCGGCAGCGGCGACGCAAGTTCGACGCCCAGCCAGGGAGGATCCCACATGGCGCGGCAGACCTCTCCTGCCTTGCCCGCTGCTCCCCTCAGCAGTGTATTTCTGATCTGCCTGTTCTGCTACCCACTCTGTCTCTGGTGAACCCTCTCACCGCCCCACGCCTCTGGCCTGTACCCCAGCTTGTATGTATAAATAAAAAATAAATCTTTAAAAAAAAAAATATATAGGAATGAGACCTGAGATTTCAGTCACAAATTTAGAAAACTGGATCTCCAAAGTAGAGACTGAGAAAAAATAAAATAAAATGCAAGGGGATAAATAAATAAAAGTCTTCTAGTCTTTTTTTTTATTTTTAAGATTTATTTATTTATGCATACAAGGACGGACGGATGGGGGTGTAGGCTAGAGTTGTGCGGGGGCGGAGGGGGCGGGGGTTGGGGTTCGGGTGATGGTGTATGAGAGGGTTCACCAGAGACAGAGCAGGGAGCAGAACAGGCAGATATACTGAAATACACTGCTGAGGGGAGCAGCGAGCAAGGCAGGAGAGGTCTGTACACCATGTGGGAAGCTCCCTGGCTGGGGATCTAACTCTTGCTTCAGTGGCTGTGGATAGCTTCATAGGCTGAGACTTAACCCATTCCGCCACCAGGGAGGGCCCTAAAAAGTCTTCTAGTCTTAATATAAAAGTCTCATAATCTTAAATTTGGGAAAATATATACCACTCTGACTTCTGTTCCTATATCGATATAATCTACATCACCTCCATTTAGAAGGCATTTGAAGGCTTCTTCTTCCTAGGCAGGCCATGGCTCCCTGGGCTTTACTCCCATGGCTCTACTGCCTATACAAATTGCAGGAAATTCACAACCATATTTACAGACCTTTTGAAAAACCACCGGCATGGAAAAGATAGTTCAACTTATATACAATAGAAGAGAATATATAAAAGCCCATACACCAAAATTAATTATATAAAACAAAATATTTATTTTAATAATAAAGACATCATTAGACCAGTATATAAAAAAATCAGTCATGTATTTCTCTCAGCATGTAACTAAAACTGATTTTGGTATGAAATTAATTGTTGATAAATGGTAAATACTAAAAAGAAGATAATGAATAATGTGAAAACTAAATGAACGGGAGTTTTCATATTATACTAATTTTTTAAATATTATAATATCTATAGAATAGAGAAATAACATGAAACTTACACTGCAATAGAACATTACCTTATAACAAAAAAGATGAATTAAATAAAAAGAAATAAGGATATAGAGTATTTGCATAATAAGATGAGATAACGCTTACATTTAGAACGTTGCATATTGATAGAAAATGAGTTTTTCTTAGGACATTTATGAACTGGGAAAAATGATTATGTATGAAAATACATGACAGTCTTAATAAATTCTGTGAGGTAGAAATCCTTCAGACCCTGCCTAGTATCCACAATAAAATAAAAATGAAAACAGTCATTGAATTCCTAGAATAAAAATTAGATTAAAACTGAAAATAGAAGCTACATTTGTGTAACCTTAAATACATGTATTAGAATTTAATCTCAATTTTAAATGAATAAATTAAAATAAGTAAGTTCAACATGAAGAAACAGCAAATCTGAAATAAGGGGCACTTTAATCAGGAAAGAAATCCAAATCAATACTATACAATATAGTAACAGTAACAAATAAAATAATAGAAGTGTAGGTTTGCTCAGTAAAAAGCAATCTGGTTCTTTGTTGTTTTGTAAAATAGGTAAGTATTTGACATACAGAGATGATAATTACAAATAAAAGTTAACAATGAAAAATGATAAAGATAGTAGAAATTTTAAAATACATTAACAACACATTTATATATATATAATATATATATGTATGTGCATATATGTGTGTGCATGTGTGGAAGCATATGCCAGAAGTTTGAATATATAAAGAATGTTATTCATATAAATATGTATTGAATATAGTAGAAAATAAGTAAGGAAGTTTGAAATACTATTAAAAAATGAAAATATGAGATGCGCAATGTCCTGTAGTCAAAGGAGTAGAAAGGCATGAGAGAGAGATCTCGGGCCTCCCTTGTGGCGCAGCGGGTTAAGCGTAGCACTGTGGAGCTTTGCCTTGCCTGCTGGTCCCCTCAGTGGTGTATTTCGGTTGATCTGCCTGTTCTGCTCCCCACTCTGTCTCTGGTGAACCCTCTCACCTCACCACACCTCTGGCCTGCACCCCAGCTTGTATGCAAAAATAAATATTTTTAAAAAATAAAAAAGAAAGGCATATCTCATCACTGTTAATGTCAGAGAAAATGTAAACAGGTGAGGGTTCCATTTAAATAATTAGAGTAATTTGGAGTTATTTGATTTGCAATATCTCATGCCCCTCTAGTACAGGGTAGTGTTTAGATTTGTAAATATTTATGGCTTCTGAGGTTGTACTAGTCTTAATAAACCTTTGCTGTGTCTTGGAAAAATGTGTACTTAGTACTAATATTGGTGCTGTCATTGCCCTCCAGTGTCACTGCAATTTTTTAAAACCTCTTATGCACCAAAAAGGCATTTTATTTCAAACTTTTATGAGTACTATTACTGTTGATGATAATTCATTTAGAGATAGCATGCCCTTTATATAGCATTTAACTCTGATCATGTTGCTGCATTCTTCAAAGCCTCACAAACTCACCTACTGTAAGCACTATCTAGTTTTGAAGATTTATTTAAAAGAAAATTTGCTGAAAGAGTGGACTTCAGAATCATTAGACAGTGTAATGGTTCAATACATTTACAAATTCCATTCAACTGCAATGGCAAATTAATATATTTCTATGGAATAGCTCCTTTTGGGGTTTTTTTTTTTTTTTTGGTCCTGAAGTAAAATGTTATAAAAACAAGTAATGATAAACCAATTACTCTGAGAAAAGGCTGCTTGACTTTTCTTGCTGCAACTATTTGAAATAGAGATAAATATACCTATTAGTTTTCAACGTATGTTCTTATAGGGAACAAAAGAAAGGGCTATGCAATATGGTCTTTTTAAAATAATGGTTTTTGGTTTCCTTATAAAATTTCTATTTCTGTTATATCTACATCTTATTTATGTGGAATATATTTGTATAATTATTTTTAAATGTATTCAAAAGAAACTATCCATAGGGTTTGATACCAAATAATCTCTCAAACTCCAAGTATATGCCTTCCTAATCTTTGCTACTGAGTAATTATTTATAGTATCTCATACTGAATATAACAAATACCAAATTACAAGCAGTGCTGTCATTTGTCCTTAAAGTTATCATCAAAATTCATGTGTAAGAATCTAAGGCCAAAAGTTAATTTTTTCACCAAGAATAAACAAACATGTATTTATAGAAATACAAGACAGAGCTTTGTATTTAAAAATGTATACAGTCATGGAAAAATTAATTTAGCTCTAATGTGATATTCTAAGGTCTTTAAATTGCCTTTACTCTCTTTTGTTCTCTTAAATCTTCCCATCTTCATGTGCCTACCTTTTATCCATTACTTCTTCCTCAGCTCCTATCTCCTTCAGGAAAAGTTTTTTGAATCTGTAAGACTGGACTGGGTATTTATTTCTAGGTTATCTAATCAACTTCTGTCTCTTTTAATTTCAAATTTATCATGGCATAGTTACATCACCTGATTATTCACATAGTACATGTCTATCTTCACTTGATTGGTTGCAATACAGTAAAGGAAACAAAGTAGACCAAATCCAATCAGACAGCCATGAGCTAAGAATAGTTTTTTAAATGTTTCTTAAAAATCAAATATTAATATATTAGTTAAAAATGAAAAATAGATATATATATTAATTATATTTTAGAGAAATGAATGATAGCAGGGAAAAGACAATGAGAGGAACTGAGACCAGGAGAACTTGGGGAACGAGAAAGGCTGAGACATGGGACAGTGATTTTAAACAATATAGGAACAGAAAGAACAAAAAAGCTCCTATGAAAATAGAGTGTTTTACTGAAATGTAGCTGAGCTGGCCACCACCTAGAGTAAAATCTGCTGCAGGATAATTCGGGAACAGAAAAACAGCCACCACAAAACTTCCCGAACACCTGGTGCCTGATCAATAGCCTGGCACATGGGCAACAGGAAGTTTAACAGTATGTAGTCATAGACAGGGCTGGAGTAAATGGGCCTTCTCCCTTCGACCCCCCTCCTTCTGTCAGAAGTTCTTTCCTCTTGCTTCAATAAATCCACACTCACTTGCTCTCACATATGGTGTGGCGGCTGTTATTCTTCAACTGGCTTACACACCCAGACCCACGAGCATCCACTCTCCTAACAGTAAGACTATCAACATTATAACTTTTGGTGATTATGGATGGTCCAGCAGGCAATGCTTCTTTTTTTAATAGTGGTTTGTTGCAAGTTAATTTTCCTCAAACTCCAAACCATCTTAGAAAGTTTTACTCCAGAACCGTTATCACCAAAGGGCATATTTTATGGCTGCATATTCATTTAAAGACATCCTTATTCATTTATCAGAGAGCTACCCTAAAGTTATAATAAAAATTTCTAATATGAGTAAGAGATCATTAAGGGAAATGAATCACTTTGGTAGCCTCTATAGAAAGAATTCCTTGCCAAAATTATTTACAAAGACCAAAAGTGTAATTGACCTTTCTAAAAGGACCAAAGCACATCATCAGGCTCCACTTCAGTCACTCTAACTTGCTCAAAAGATAGAATTCAGTTTCCCATCCCTGTCTGTTTTGTTGGCACATCTGTTTTGACAAATATATAAATGGAGGTGTTAGGTGTTATTAAAAAACATTAATACAATCATCACTGTTATGTGTTTCTAAAAATACTAAATTTATTTTTTTTTATTTTTAAGAAATGCTTTGTAGAATATTAATGTGAACTGATAAAGCGATTTAAAGGATATTCCAACTTCATGATTATTCAGATTATTCATGTAAAATATATGAATCAAACAATCGTTTAATATGTTGCTATTCTGATTTCTCATTCTTCTGTATTAATTTAACCTTCATTTCATTCTAATAATGGGAATATTATAATGCTTCAATTGATACTTTACTCATAAAAGAATGCAATTTTACCCTTATCTGATTTAGCAGTAAAACGTGTTTGCAGTTCATGTGAGCATAAAATGTCTCTTTGATTACCCCCAAAGATTTCATCACCTTATATATAATTTAAATCTATTTTCTTCCACTCCTATTCATCGTTGTGAATGATCTTTAGACTTGAAAAATATTTGACTGCCTTTTAGCTTTTTTTTTTTTTTTTTTTTTGCCTAACATGTAGTTCTTTTCTCTAGGAATAACTTTCACTTTGCCTGAGTTAGTCAGATTTTTAAAATGAGAAGTAACTCAAAAAATTTAATGTTAGAAAAATAATAAAATATCCAAATTCCATTTAAAGGATTGAGTGGTAAGAATGTATTAGACCTGAGCACAATAAATATATATTTGTTTATCAGTAAATTATTTTCAAATAGGGTATTCAGTAGAAGAGCAGATGTGAAAGTACTGATGTAAGTAACACAGTGAGCAGTTTCTTGGATGTCTTTTATGGAAAGAAAGAGAGAGAGTGCTAGAAAGACAGAAGGGAGGGTGAGATGAAGGGAAGAACAGAAGGAAGGGAAGTAAAATGGCACCTAAGTCCCCACTTAAGGAGTGATGGACACTTTACCTCTTACTTTCTATCTTTTATGTTTTGCTAAACTGCATGTATATTCTTTTTTTCTTAAGATTTATTTATTTATACATACAAGCTGGGGTACAGGCCAGAGGCGTGGGACGGCATGGGGGTTCACCAGAGACAGAGTGGGGAGCAGAACAGGCAGATCAGAAATACACTGCTGAGGGGAGCAGTGGGCGAGGCAGGAGAGGTCTGCCGCACCATGTGGAAATCTCCCCGGCTGGGCGTCGAACTCGCATCGCGCGCTGCCCACAGCTCCACAGCGCAGCACTCAACCACTGCGCCACCAGGGAGGCCCCTATATTCTTTTTTTTTAAGTTTTATTTTATTTATTTATGCATGCAAGAGCTGGGATATAGGCCAGAGGTGCTGGAGAGGAGATGAGAGGATTCATCAGAGACATAATGGGGAGCCAGGACAGGCAGATCGACTGAAATGCACTGCTGAGGGGAGCAGTGGAAATGACAGGAGAGGTCTGCTTCGCCATGTGGGTTAGCCTCTTGGCTGGGGATTGACTTTGGGATGTAATGGTTGCCAATAACTTCATAGCACTGAGACTTAACCCCTTTCACCACAAGGGAGGCCCTGCATGTGCATTCTTAAAAATAATAGTTGACACATTTGGCAAAAGGTTAGGATTTCAAAATCTTTCCCATAGCCGAGCTAAATTTTCCTGGGCCATAATACTGGTCAACAAATTTTTACAAAAGTCATGTTACTGAAATAAAATTAGTCATTTCCTTCCAATTTGTATGTGCTCAACATGAATATGACAGTCAAATTCTAATTTGGCTCTAGTTTTTTTGAAATCTGTAATAAATTGATGTTTACATCACGAAATGCATGCCAATAGTAATAGGTCAATGGTTAATACCTGTGAAAAATCAAGTCATAGACTACTTAGATTTCTTCATGTGTTTCTTGTACAGCTATTCAGGAATAGAATAGATGGAAGATGGTATACATTGTGCAAAAGCACAGCCTTAAGACTCAGTTTTGAAGAGTCTAGAAATAGTCTCCATTCTTGTGGGTCATGAGTGATTTCTAAGGCATTCATGAGGCCCTCAATATCGGAACAGAATACCAGAGTACTTTCCTTTCTGAAGAAAGGCTCCAACTGCTGGTGATGCTTTTGATAGAAACTAATTGTGACATCTTCTAGAAGATTCCATTATTGGAGTCTTGATCCTAGCAATTCTGCCTTGTTCTTGGATAAATCTAAATCCAGGTCATTGAGTTCTTCTTATGTTAACCTGTTTGGGGTTGATGATGCACCATAGTGAAAACCTGGATCACTCCATGCTGATGGAATAGGAGAAGAACAGGTCGGCTCACCCTTGTTGTCATCAGATGAATCAAGAGAATATTCTGCTGGAGGCTCTGGAATAGGAAGTCCCTCACCATGTGGAACTGGTCTCAATGCAGACAGAATGTTTGGCTAGGCTATTCTCAACTTCTTTTGCTTCATTATTCCTCCAGAAAGAGAAGGAATCATGCAGAAGTAACAGTCTTTTCTGTGGTTGCTTGGCTCTCTCCAAACCATGGGGACTGTAAACGGCTTTGATGGTCTTTTGCCACTTAACCACTGTGAAAGTTGTGTTGTCCATGTAGCACAGCATCTGTGCGGGGCCCAAGGCCTGCCTTGGTTACCAACTTTGCATCCGAAGTCAAGATAATAAGCCTTCTTCACTTGGGAAGTGATACTTTTCTTCTGGTTGGCAAATGTTACTTCTCCACAAACAGAGCAGAAATTGTCCACACTATTAACGCATTTTCAAGGCATTACTGTTCTGTATTATGCCTAAATGGATAAAATCATAACAGTTCTATGGAACAGTAGCTTAAACTGTCTTGCACAAAGTCTGAAATATTTTCAGTGCTCAACCTTTCCAACAGGGCTTTATCTAGTGCACTGCTGACATCAGCTTACTTCAGCAGCCGCCTGGCAGTAGTATTGCATTGCATCCGAAAATGATGCAATCAACTCTGGATGATGTGTGCGTGAAGATATTATGCAATGCGATGCAATATCACATCCTTCTAGGCTGATTTAGGATGTTGTTGCAGTCCTACTGGATGAATTTACACGGTGAAATATATAAAATGAATTATATGAAATATCTTCAAAACGAGAGCTAATAAAAAATTTTCAGGGTTATATTCATGTTCAGCACACCAAGATACTACAGATTAGGGACTTTTTAAGTCAGTAATGATCTCAGTGTTGACCCGTGCAATTATTTGGAAAAAGTGCCAGCAGCTCAATGAAGATATGATGTTAAATATTTTCATAATTTATTTAATAAGAAATGTACCCATTATGTATTTAAAGTTTTCCTGCATTTCTTTAAAATCTGTCCCTGTGGTAATTTGCAATATCAAATCAAGTATGTTTTATCTTCAAAATAAAAGAAGTGCTGAAGATTTGTTTGAGAATAACCATGGTAAACAATTCAATGCCTGTTTCGTATTGTGTTCATAATCCCCTTTTCGGTCATGTTTTATACTAAATTATTCAATTATTTTATTACTATTCTTCTAGATGGAATTTATTTCTAATGTGTTATTCTGAAGATGATTTTATGAACTTAATTCTATTTCAAAACGAGAGCCATCAAACAAAGTAGATAACAAATGCACTTACTAAAATCAATACACTATAAATGTGTGTTTCATGTTAGACAATAAAACAGTGACGTATAAAACAATATGGTCACTTTTCCAAGAAAATGAATCAAAGTACCAAAATAATTTTAAAACAATTTTCTAAGGAAAGGAGTTTGTGTGTGTTTATCTCTGTATGCATGTGTGTATACATTGTCAAACATATGAAAATACATGGATATTTACCTTTGGAACCCAGATATGCATGTAACTGCTTCTGTGTTCTAAAACAAGAAATATAACAAAAATGGCTTAAATTTTGGAAGAAATTTTGTACATATTACTCTCAGTTAAGCAGCAGAACAAACCCTGAGCCCCTATCATTTCATTCTCATATTACCCTGTAGAGAAACATTCCAAGAAGTTGATGTCTGTTCCAACTAACACACTTCTAAGGACCTCATGATTTAAGCTCAAATTCCAGCAAATGGATATTCAGGTAATTTGTAAATAGATATTTTTTTCTTTGCCTTTAGGAGCTTGCTTTTGTTAATTTCTTCTTTCTTGAAAAAATTAGGCAATGCAAGTTACAAAAGCAATTTCTACATATACATGTTAGTGCTTTTTGATAAACTATATCAGAAATAGGAGAAATTAAAATATCATATGTATGTATGTCTTTTATGCACTTACCTGCCCTATTTTCTATTAAATTATTAAAGAAATTAAAATAACTTTAGTTGGGCACTTAATATATTCCATGGATATTGTCTGTGATAGGCCTTCCAAAAATTCATGTAAGGTTATAGGCACCAGTGTTATTGTTATCTTTTATTTATAGATGAGAAATCAAATGTAGAGAAGCTGAGTCAGTTTCCCAGGACAATGAAAATTAAAAGATAATCAGACTTTGTGGTTAATCCTTAGACAGTTTGATTACCTACACTTTATTGAGAACGTAAGCATTTCTTCATTTCACATTGCTCCATATTAATCTTTTCTGAGCCTTGAGCTTCCAACTTCCTGAACAAAATTGCAATGACTTTACATTTGATGGATTTACTTTGCAGAAAACTCTAATTGAATTCAGGTAGTGTCAGGAAATCTCCAAATCAACGGATGGCAGGAAGATGTGACAAGAAAATATCTGTCATTTCTTTCTCATTTAAAAGTTGCTTTTAGCAAAATAATGCTAAAAATATTCTGCTTCTCCTATCCCCTGCCCCCACTCCCATTCCCACCCCTATGTTCTTTCTCTAAGCAAGTTACCTCACAGATGGTGGCTGATTTGAGGTGTTCTCTTTTCTTCATGGGTAAGACATGTCTCATCTCACATAGAGCAGAATGTCTGATTGTCAGCCAGTGAATTCACAGGGTTCCAACTCAAGCATCCAGGGCTGGTGTAACATGAAGCCGTTCCTTTTAATCCTATTCATGCACTCATGTGCTGTTGATCTGCTTATCACTGAAAACAGACAAGCACCAATCAGAAGCACAGCTGATCATTTGAAATTCAAGACTTTTCCACACAACTTCTTGTTTCTAGGTCCTTTTGATGAGTCCACAGCCCCTGACTGAACACACTGGCATGTAGTTCTTAGTTTCCTTTACTGTGACCAGAATAAATATTTTGGCTCTTTCCATGCATCGCTACAACCTAAAGAGACTATCAGTAAGATAATATAAAACTACTCAGTCTCTTTATTTCCCTTTCTTCCTTGACCTTTCTTCTTCCTTGACTTTCCCTGATGCCATTCTGGCTTTAAGGCAGTCTTGTGCCAGGAGCTACTAGAAAATATTATAAGTAGAATGACCAAACATCCTGGTTTGATGGAGACTGAGGGAATCCAGGATACAGAGAGAGGACTTGCAGTGCTAAAACTTAGAACATCTTAGACAAACTTGGATGGCTAGACACTCTTTAGAAAGCTACTAAGTGAAAATCCACGCCAGCTTGGAATGTAAAGGAAAGATATCAAAGAGATAAGTGGAAGAGCATAGATGCTAATGAGTGGTGATAGAAAGCATAGAACCATTTGGAATGAGAGGATACAGTACTATGGTCTGTCAAAATCATCCTTAGAAAATTTCAGTTCATCATTCTGACAAGTGTACAATATTTTTATGCATCATCTCCTTGCATCTGCAATGGCAGTATACAAATTGTGTTAGTAAAGCAAAGCTAGCTCCAGCAAAATATGTGTATTTTATGCTGAAGATTTCTTTTGTTTTCATTTTTATACTTATTTTATCAACGTTGCATATGGGCATTATATATTGTTGTGATATGTAGTATATTATTAGAAGCTATCCTATTCATTTTATAAGATATTCTGTTATTTTATTTTCAGAAATTTTACTCTTGACGTTTTAACTAGTTGCTTATTGTCACTATTTCCTTTTGATTGTTCTTATGAAAAAAGAAGTGAGTTCTCTATTTCAGTCATATGTTGATTATTAATATATAATTATATCCTCCTATATTGTGATTTAAAATATAGTTCTCCATCTGTGAAATTTATTTAGAAACTCCAGTTACTTTTCAATATCTCAGTTATCAATTTATTGTTTTTGAAATGCAACTAATTAGATATCAAAGTGAGATAGTAACTGTGGAATTAAATTTAGTGTTATATTATTTCTGTATGAAAATAGGATGACATTTAAATATTTAAAATCACTTCATATTCACATGGGCACATTATTTTCATTGTAACAGTAGGTGAAATTATAAGAGAATAAGCTTTTCTACTGTTGTAGATGCAAATTTGTTTTTTTTCCTTCTAAATGCATTACTCTTTGCCCCCCAAATCAGACTGTTTAGTAAAACAATGGTAGAATTAGTTCTATTTCCCATTTTTCTCTTAGTCCAATGTGGAAAAAGAAATCTGTGACACTAAGGGTGTGTTGTGTTATGCCTCCTCCTAACTTCAATTAAGGTACTGCCCATAGTACCTTGCTAAGAAGCAAAGAAACTGAGTCTGTGTTCTCCAGTCAAGGCAATAAAAATAACTCTTAGTGGGTTTCCACAAGCATAGTGTTAGAATGGATTGGTTGAAAGTGCTCCTTCCCAGGTTGCTCCTGAGAGAGAAGGTTCATAGACTCTTTCCTTTGTATGGATGAGTCTAGTCATTGTTTAAATTAAAAGAAATGAAATACTCCTCACAAGGATGGATATTCTTTAAAATTTATAAGTCATTTTAGCATTAGCAAATATAATTTATAAAACAGCACACCTTTAGATTGTGAAAATAATTTTAGATCTTTTTTGGAAATATCTATGGACATCTTGTCTTTCATTTTCCTTCTAATGTAGATTTCTTTGGCTGATATATATGATGGTAAAAATTTATATTTATCATTATTTCTGTTACTACTTATTTATTCTACTACTACTTTTTTTTTAAAGATTTATTTATTTATACATACAAGCTGGGGTACAGGCCAGAGGCGTGGGGCAGCGAGAGGGTTCACCAGAGACAGAGTGTGGAGCAGAACAGGCAGAGTGAAGGAAATACACTGCTGAGGGGAGCAGCGGGTGAGACAGGAGAGGTCTGCCGTCCCATGTGGGATTCTCCCCGGCTGGGCTTCGAACT
>PVIJ01009574.1:41420-66117 GCA_004024925.1 Scalopus aquaticus | reverse complement strand
CAAAAAAAAAAAAAAAAAAAAGAAAGAGAGCAGTGACAAGGACACAACAAATCCTGAGTGAAGCTTCACACTTACTTGCCAAAAAGACACACTATATATAATGGAAGTCTATTATGAAGAACTCAAAGCTTCTGAGTTTGGGGCATTCATCTTTCAGTCATGGCCACAGAGCAGATATTTGCAGCTTTCTCTACAAAATGTTTTCTGTATTTGCTTTATTAGTTTGGAAAACATCACAGAGAAATGCCTAGAAGTCAAGCAGACTCATGAGGGTAAAGAACTTGATTTCAAGGGGGAGAAGGAGTGTTTATAGTGGAGAGTGCAGCTGAAATGGTAATAATGGGCACCGAAGAATAGAACTAGCCTTCTCCCTCCTCCTCTTTCTCAGTACAGCTTAGCTGTTTTGGCTCTTTGGATGTTTTGGGGACTGTCTTATAGGGATACTAATGTAAATGCCAACCCACAACTGAGCACACATAAATCTTATTTTAATCAAATCAAAGAGAAAGAAGAGCAGAAAGCTTAGTCGGTCAACTTAGTATAAACAGGATCTCGTTTTGATCTTATTTCCTTTTCTACAGAACGAAATACAAGTAACTCAGTAATAACAGAGGTTATTATGTAAGGTTTATGGAAGACATTTGTATTAGTCACCTCTAACTTTAGACTTTTAAAATTTTTAGTTATGTTCACTATATTCATTGAAAAAAATCCTTCTTTTCACTTACAAGCTCAAAATACATGTTACAAATGCCACCAAGGAGGCCAGAAGGAGAGAAAAACTGCATCATTCAACAGGTAGAGGCAACGTGGTGCCACAGGAAAAACCCTGTGATGTCAGTACATTCCACAAGATCACTCTGAAATGGTTTCTCATTTCCAGGAAAGAAGTCTGTAATTTCAATCATTATAACCAAACTCATTATGAAGAACAAAGGAATTCAGAAGACCTTTGAGGATGTAATCATATTTCAAGTGTATATAGAGTTCAATGGCAAAGTTTAAGAACAGGCATAAAAATGTTACAGAGCAAGTATAATCGCATCCATTTCCCTTTTCTCAGCACTAGTCACCAAGTTTGGGGGTCCAGTCTCCCCAACTCAGTGGATAAGATCTGACAGTGTCAGGGCACAGAAGGGAAGAGTATGTAACCTTGAATGACTGGCTGGGTGACAAGAGAGAACAACCAGAGTCCAGGAGGCTTCTGAGAAGATCTATAGCACAGGGTAAAATATTCAAAGAAGAGTCACAGAACTACGTGATTTTTATTTAGTTCATTAAATGTATTATTTATTTAGTCGTGAACTTGTTTAGTTAAAATACTGTAAGGGTACACAGAATTCAAATGGCAGTAAGAATGGGCAAAACGGGGGCCTCCCTGCAGGTACAGGGGTTACGCTCAGCACAAATAAGCTACAGGCAGCCACTGCAGCACAGGGAGCTGACCCACCTGGCGCAGCAGACCTCTCCTGTCTCATGTGCTTCTCCCCTCAGCAGTGTATTTCAATTGACCCACCTGTTCTGCTCCCCACTGTCTCTGGTGAATCCTCTCACTCCCCACACCTCTGGGCTAGACCCCAGTTCTTGCATGCCTAAATAAATCCTTAAAAAAAAAAATGGGCAAAACACTAGGAAAATTTTCTTAATATTAAATGTGACAAACTAGATCCTTGAAAAGAGTTGCTGAATCTCTTCATTGGAGAAATTTTTAAAAAGGATATAGTGATAAAACACAATTGAGAACCAATCCTCTTATCAATTTCACCCTCAAGAGCCAATTTCCATGTAATCTCTCCACGTACATACACATGTGGTGCTCCTAAATCTCAAACTCAAGCCCTCACAATCTTCTGGTTCTTCTGATTCCATAGTTCTTGCTAGCCCCATAACCTTCCCTGAAGCAGGCTGGATCCCTCCCTCATCTTGCACTGCAAACCAGCCACACAGGCCTAGCTGAGAGCGCTACGATATCAGCCACCTTCCCACTCACCCCTCTCCAGCTCCATCTTCAAGTCTTGACAGGAACTGTCAGTCTTCTATGGACTCAGCCTCCAGAACCATCCTCTCTCCAACCCAACTAATAAATGAATCTATCACGTTGCTCTCTTATTCACACCTTCTCATTCACTCTGTACACAAACTGACCACTATACTTGTTCTCTATGGCTGTAACAACTTACCATAAATCTTGAGTTAAAACAACAAATTTATCTTAGAGTTCAGAGGACCAGAAGTCCAAAGCAGGTTTCACCAGACTAAAATCAAGGAGTCAGCAGGGCTGCACTACTATTTGGAGGCTCTGAAGGAGAATCCTTTTCCAGCTCCTAAAGACTGCCTGCAATTCTTGGCTCATGGTCCTTTTACATCCAAAGCCAGCAGCACTGGGTCAAGCCCCTTCACACCATCATTTTTCTAGTTTTCATCTGCCTCCCTCTTCCACATTGAAAGATCCTTGTGATTACTGAGCCCATCTGAGGAACCTAGTATATGCTACCAATTTTAGTCAGCTGATAAGCAACCATAGTCCCCTTTTCCTACAGCCTAACACAAGTGCTGGGAATGAGGACAGAGAGGCTGGGGCAGGGTGGGGAGTCATTATTCTGCTGACCACAACCATCTAACAGGAAACACCGGGAAAGGCAAGAGTCCGACGAAACACATACTGCTATCAAGAGCATGTTAGCCCTTTTATACTAAAATAGTGCTGACGGGGGCCCACAGCAGATCAAGGACAGTGCTCAACAGAGGACAGGTCACCGCCTGTGGGTTCTCATCCGCCCACACAATTCCAAGACCGTTAAGGTTCAGGAACAACAACAGTGGTGTTTATTTAACAAACAGGGGAAGCAAAAGAGTTTGTAAGTCCACAGGTAGCCTGCTACTGCACCCCCGATAGTATTCCATGTCCAGACACCCCAAACAAAAGGTCGCTTATCCAAAATGGCACTATCCCATCAACAAGGGCCTGGAGCTCGTGGCACACCAGCAAGCTCTGGGCCAGGGACCAACTCACCACAGTTGCAAGTGCTCACGGGTAGGGCCAGTGAGATGACACTGCAGCAGCCCACAGCAACAGTCCGAAGGTTGGGATGGTCAGCGTCAGACACTGGACCAGACAGAGACAGAAGCAGCAGCACTGAGAGGCGGAGCTGGACGATCAGGAGAGGTTAACGGCTCTATGAGGTGACTGGCCAGTATTGCCAGTTACTGCCGGTAACGCGGACACAGCAGTATCAGAAAACAGTGTTGAAAGCACTTTGTGAGTTGTTGGCCGTTTTGCAGCCACCCCAGGCCGACTAGGTTCACAGATGGTTCTAGTGATTTCAAGGAGAATGCTGGAGTCCTTGGCATCAACTTCACAGGTTTTATGGTAAGCAGGGGAAACAAACCAGCAGAGAGACAGCAACCTGAGCCTCCTGTGAATATCTATACACTCTCTTCTCTGGGCTTTCTCCAGAGTTCTCTCTCGGTCTCTTCCTCTCATAGCCGTCACTCATCCTCTCATAGCTGTTTCGCCATCCTTATATCCCTGACCTCTAGGCTCCGGTGTGCACACCTAAACATGCACGCACACACACATGCTCAGGTGTCCATAGCCAGGTGCATGTGCCCCACGCCCACGCACTGTATTAATAAGATCAAGAATGTAGAGGCCAATGGCATAAAAGTCTGACCAACTTCATTTACCCTACACTGGCCACATCAACAACAAACAGCTCTTTTTGAGAGACCAGGCCCAGGGCTTTTGGTGCTCCTTTCAGGAGGTATCAGAGACAGGCTGGATGCAGGTGCAGCCACCCAAGTCTCTGAGAAGCTTTTTGGCTTCTCTTCTTTCTTCAGAGTTTGGGCTTCTACTTCAAAGGTCAGGAACCGAGAGCAGACAATCTCAGGCTGGCTCCTGCCCTGCCTTACAGCCTCTTCAGGGTCCCCCACCTACAAGTCTGACTGCACCATAGCAATCAGCTCATAGCTTGCACCTGATTCGGTATAGTCTACGATTCAGGCACCAAATCCAAATTGGAGAAAGCCACAGTGTTGGTGCTGGCACAGTGGGGCTCCATGTTCTTCCCTGCAGCCCTGACCCAGGAGCTACACGCCCTGGCGCAGTGTGGTAGGGGAACCACAGCTGCCCACCATCACTGTTGGCCTCCTGCAGCTTGAGCCCCAGTGCGGGCACTGGTGGTGGGTGGTAAAATGTCTGTCACCCATTGCCACTTGCACTACCTGCAAACAGCTTCTGGGCCAGGCACCAGTCCTGCGGGGCTCCGGTTTCAATACCTGTAGTGCCAGCAAGGCACAGGGCAGGTTTCCAATGATTTAGGCAAACGGCAAAGGAGGAGTTCTGGAGCCTTCAGTGGTTTTTTCAGGCTTTAAAAGATCTTTTATAGCGAAGCAACCAGGGCAGGCAGGGGACCAGGCTGCAGGCCTTCCAGCCCCCAAAGAACCTTCACTCTGGGCTCCCTGGCGTTCTCATGGTCTCTCTGCTGCACCCTGAACGGTCCTCTGCGCCGCCATGCTCCGTTCTCTGCTGCTGCTACTGCTGGGCTCTGAGGCCGCCCCTATAAGCTCAGCGTCTCCAGGCCCAGGTGCGCCCACTCACGCACGCCCACACCCTACTCCACGTGCCGCCATCAGGCATGCGTACAGGACCGCAGAGGTCTGTCATTAGTGGGAGAGCAGCAAGTCCTGATCATTCTTTCATTTACCCTACAATACCAAAGGTTACTTGGCTCCCTATTGCCTTAAGAGTTAAGTATAAAAAACACTTAATTTTAATAAAGCCCTCCATGACTCCAAAATACTCCTGCCGCATTATCTTACATATTTCAAGTACCTTATACTGTACTCAAAATGCAGAGCTCAGAAGCACCAAACCCAGGCTTCTCTTCTGCATCCACTCTCAATTTGTTCTGGCTACAAAGCCACCCCTCACTCACCTCTGCAAATTATACTCATCTTTTAAGATCCAGTTCAAATGTCACCTACCCACAACATCTTCCTTCCCCAAATTTCCACAATGGCATTTCCACACCATTACATTCAATGGTGACATAGAGAGCCTAGGCAGAGAATGGTTTCTGGTGCTGCTCTACTTCTTGCTATGTGACCCTGAGCAAGCCACTTACCCTTCCAACCTTGGATGCATCATCTGTCAAGCTGAAGGGGCAGATCAAGTTATTTCTAGTCTTTCCCAGTTTTTAATCTCCATGAAATTGATAGGATTTGTATCCACTTCTCTCAATTCCCAAAACCACTAAGTTCAGGCCATTATCATGTCTTAACTGGATTAATGTACTCCTTCCTAGTGGAGGTTCCCTTCCCTACCTCCAGCCTGGTGTTGTTCTTCATACCAAAAAGCATCTTTCTAGCTTACTCAACTCCCTCAAAGTTCTTAGGTAAATGTCCAAACCCATCAACATGGTCTGTGGGGCCCACATAGTCCCCTTCTTCTTCCTTGGGTTTTCCTTACTTGCGTTCCTCACATGTTTCTCCATCTCTCAGCTACCTGCCCTCTTCCCTCAAAGTCTCTGCTTAAATACTCAGTTTTTTCTTTCTACCAGATTCCTGCTTATTTAACTTTGGAAAGTAACATTTCCTGATGGTCCCAGACTGATTTAGAAGGCCTAACTGTTTGCTTCCAACAGCACCCATGCTACAGTCTCAGGGTCCCCAGCACTAGTATCTATTCATTTATCAATATCTTTCCCTGGACTAAATTTCATGTCAAAATCATCTATCACCTGTCGTAGCAGACTAGTGGTGGTTGCTGAAATTCTGTATACAAGACTTTTTAACAACCCATGGCCTCCCAGAGTCAAGATTTTTCCAGCCTCTCTTGCGGCTTCTTGTGGCCACATGTTTACATCTGGTCAAGATGACAAGCAAAATTATCTAGGAGAAACTTCTAAAACACAAATGAGCCTCCTTGGCCATTCTACATTGTTTCTTCTTCCATCCTACTGCTTGCAAAATGGAGGCTACACTCTGCTCTAAGCTGATGCACACTGAGCAAAGTCATACCAGTCCTGGACCACCCCCTCAGTGTTTTAAGTGACATACAAACTTCTAACTTGTTTTAAGATTCCATTACACTGGTCAACAAATTTTTACAAAAGTCGTATCACTGAAATAAAATTAATCATTTCCTATTAATTTGGATGTACTCAACACAAATGTGACAGTCAAATTCTAATTTTGGCTCTAGTTTTTTTTTTGTAATCTGCAATAAATTGATGTTTACATCACAAAATGCATGCCAACAGTAACAGGCCTAAGGTTAGTACCTGTGAAAAATCAAGTCATAGACTACTTCTTAGATTTCTTCGCTTGTCTCTTATACAGCTGTTCAGAGGATCTCTGGGGAGTGTCCAGCAGTAGTCAGTCAGCATCATAGTGGACCATTTCCCCTGGTATCTTTGTTCCATTGATGCGATATCCTGATGAAAACATTTGCCATGTTCATCACTAACCATACCACAGTTTTCAGGGAAGAAATCCAGATGGGAATGAAGGAAATGTATCTTTAGAGACATATTGCAGCCAAGTTTCTGATACTGTTTCAGCATGTCTTTTAATAGTTCCTTGTAGTTTTCTGCCCTAACATTCCCAATAAAGTTTGTAGATATTAGGTGAAAAGCATTCCATGCTTGTTTCGCATCACCCTGCAGCAAGTTGTTGAACTGGTCATCTCAATGCAGACGGAACGTTTGGGTAGACTATTTTCGACTTCTTTTTTTTTTTTTTAAAGATTTATTTGTTTATACATACAAGCTGAGGTACAGACCAGAGGCGTGGGGCAGCGAGAGGGTCCACCAGAGACAGAGTGGGGAGCAGAACAGGCAGATCAGAAATACACTGCTGAGGGGAGCAGCGGGCGAGGCAGGAGGGGTCTGCCACACCATGTGGGATTCTCCCTGCATCGAACTCGCATCGCGCCCTGCCGACAGCTCCACAGCGCAGCACTCAACCGCTGCACCACCAGGGAGGCCCTATTCTCGACTTCTTTTGCTTCATTATTCCGCCAGAAAGAGGAGGAACCAAGCAGAAGTAACAGTCTTTTATGTGGTTGCTTGGCTCTCTCCACACCATGGGGACTGCAAACGGCATTGATGGTCTTTTGCCATTTAACCACTGTGAAAGCTGTGTTGTACACGTAGCACAGCATATATGCAGGGCCCAAGGCTTGTCTTGCTTACCAACCTTGCATCCCAAGTAAAGATGATAAGCGTTCTTCACTTGAGAAGTGATCCTTTTCTGCTGGTTGGCAAATGTCACTTCCCCACAAATAGAGCAGAAATTGTCCACGCTATTAATGCACGTTTAAGGGATTACTGTTCTGTATTGTGCCTAAATGGATAAAATAATAACAGTTCTATGGAATAGTAGCTTAAACTGTCTCACACAAAGTCTGAAATATTTTCAATGCTCAACCTTTCCAACAGGGCTTTCTATAGTGCACTGCTGACGTCAGCTTACTTCAGCAGTCGCCGGGCAGCAGTATTGCACTGCATCAGAAAATGATGCAATCAACAATGGATGATGCGTGCATGATGGTATTATGCAATGCCATGCAATATTACATCATTCTAGGCTGATTTAGGATGTTGTTGCAGTCCTACTGGATAAAGTTACACGGTGAAACATAAAAAATGAATTATATGAAATATCTTCAAAATGAGAGCTAATAAAAAATTTTCAGGGTTATATTCATGTTCAGCACACCAAGATACTACAGATTAGGGCCTTTTTAAGTCAGTTATGATCTCACTGTTGACCAGTGTTATCAGAGTCACTTGTTATTTTAGGATTTCTATCACTCACACCCAAACTTAACTGCAACTATATGGCCGAATCTGCAGTACCAATAATTATCTGGAGTGGGAGAAGGAGGTGTTTATTAAAGAGAGAAGAAGCACCCAAGCCACTACAGCCAGCTAGACAGTTTGGGCCAAGTGGTTGCTGGTAGTATTCCTGATCATGTTGGCATGGTGAAGCTTAAAGGGCATCAAGTGAACCAAGCTAATGAAAACTTATCAATTTGGAATTCACAAGAAGTAGACTGGAAATAAATGCCTGCGATGGAGGATGTATGGATGGATGAGCAGATACCTGAATCTAGGGGAAAGGAGATCACCCAAAATGAGGTCAGTCCTCCAACAGTACTTTGCAACTATTCACCTAAATCTTGAATTTGGGCAAGTTTTTAAAATACACTGGTCCAATTCTCAAAAAGATGAAAAATTCACTTAAAGCTCTGTACCAGGACTCAACAAAAGCAACTACCCCACTGTGCCTGCAGGCATACCACCTTCCCTTGGGGTCACTGAGCTTATTCCAAATCTACCACGCCCTGTAAAGTAAAAAGCTGCTCAGAAAATGAAGCAACCATAGTAATGACAGTAGTCTGGGAACATGGAAGTCCAGCGATAGTCTTTATGGGCTCTTTGAAGAAGCTCTGACCTGTTTCATACAGCAACCAATTTCTTTGTTGAAGCATATTTACAGAAAAGACAATGACCAAGGTGGATCACTGACATCAAGATCCTACTCAACAGCTCCCTTAAAGAGGCTGAGCGCTACTTTAATCATATTCTAAATCACACTGCAATTGCAAATAGCTGAGAGACAACCATTTAAAGGGCTTTTAAGCAACATTTTCTGCCATGGGCAGCTATTTACAATTCTTATCTGATTGCAATTGCTTAACTGATGTGATTACTTGAATATTCAAAATAAATTAACATGTTCTCCAAGCTAATTCATATAAAATATACAAAGGCAGTGTTTAAAATTCAGATGAAATTAAAAGAGGGTGGAGAAACATAATTAACAAAGATAAGTTATGCCACCCCACCCCAAGAGAAAATGACTTAAAAGACTTCAGTTCAACCCTGCATAACATAAATAAGGCATGTGACAAAAAAACACATTTCTTAAATTCAATCTAAACACCCACATTTTACAACAGTTGTTTGTGTGGGGTGGGGGGATTAAATGAGGAGAGGCAGAATTAAAATGTGTTTTTAAAAAGGCTACTACAACATAGCCTTTTTAAGAAGAAAATAAAGCAATCATTTATTCATTGTTCCTTCAGAGTACTTCTAAAGCCAACAGTTATTTTTATACCTGGTCATAGTCCATGTTAGTACATAAGCCAGTCTGTGAATTTTATGATTCTCTTATTTTAAGAACAATGGTACTTACAGCCATTATAACATCAGACCTAGTGACCCACACCCAGAAAGAAAACAGTCATTCTAAATGAATCTGAGAATCCCAAGAGAACTGAAGGTGGTGAGAAACATGGCTATCTCAGATGAAAAGGGTCTGTGTCAGAATGACCTACTAGAGGTTTTCAAACTACACATGACTTACCTCTCTACCCAGGGGAAATCAGACAATCTGGAGACGGGCCCCCTAGGGGATTTGGGAGCCCTTCACTCCCAGGCCACATGTCTCAGGTCTTATACACCTTGTAAATCAAACCCAGGTGGAGCTCGCGGCACATCAGTACAGCTAAAAGAGGAATCTGCAGGCAGACTGCAGCCAGTCTGCCTAGGTTTGAACAGAAACTGTGGACCCTTGAACAAGAACATATAACCTTGCTCTGTGTGAGTTTCTTCATCTGTAAAAATGGGGTAGATACCTTACAAGAATTTGTGAGGCCAAAATGAATTTATATATGTAGAACACTTTAGAAAAGGAGTTGGTACATGATATTGAGAAGCTACATTCAGTACCTATGAAACAGCCTTATTCTTTTTTATAAGCTGATAAGTACTCCACAGCCCAGCTGTAGTGATTTATTCTTGTGACGTGTCTTTATTACTGATGCTTTTAATCTTTTATTCTAAGTAATGCTTCAGTGAATATCCTATATGATCGAGATGCTTTTATCATTAAGTTGGTTCCCTACTTAACTTTCATGTAAAATACTGATGGTTCGAACACCCTCCAAAGCAGGCACAGGTATTATCACCTCCAAGATCTACAAAGGACTTGGAGTCTCAAAGAGAGCGACTGACTTACAGCCATAATGGCAAAGGTGCAATCCCATGCAGATGAGTAATTGTTCACCTTAAGGCATCTTCAATCTGCTTCCTACAGCTTTGCTTATTTTTAAAGAGCATAGATGCTCTTAAAAATGTACCACTTACCCATAAAAGAAAGATTCAGAAGTTCCATAAGAAGTATATTCAAACTTTCACAGAACTGCCTATTAGCTCACAAACAGGGCAGAAGGAAGTGTCATCTACAGCAATCAATATTATAGTAGCTTATTTCTTCTGCCAAAGACTGAAGCAGAGGTACCCTGAACGCTATCCCTAGGGACAAACACCACAATGCTAAAATCCCAGGGAAGCAAATGAACAATTACTGAATTTGGTATCATGAGAACTATTCTTTGGGGAAAGAGAAATTCGTAACAATTACTTTGTAGCAGCATTTACTGTGCCAAGACAAAAAGGGGAACAGGTGCCCTAGGGTTCAGAATAAACCAGATAACGATCTTAGCGGCCAATTCTCAGGCCTGGGTTTAATTAAATGTGTTTAGTATGGGCTTCTAAGAGATCAGCTGTCACAGGGTAGAAACTGTTGACAAAGGGGGAAAGGGCAAAAGTAGGACTTAATATGGAACCTGTAACCAACAGGTACTAGAATGAGGGTGTTAACCTCATTCCAGAAATTAGAAATTAGAAATTGCAGGCGTGTTTCAAGAAAGCTATTACTGCCCTAACTGGGAAAAAAAAAGCAGGACAGTACCAGCACTAAAATGTTAAAACTGTTTTCCAAATCTCAGTCAGAAAGAAGATTAAGGGCCTCCCTGGTGGCGCAGCGGTTAAGCGCTGCGCTGTGGAGCTGTCGGCAGCGGCTACGTGAGTTCGACACCCGGCCAGGGAGAATCCCACATGGCGCAGCAGACCCCTCCTGCCTCGCCCGCTGCTCCCCTCAGCAGTGTCTTTCTGATCTGCCTGTTCTGCTCCCGGCTCTGGCTCTGGTGAACCTTCTCGCCGCCCCACGCCTCTGGGCTGTACCCCAGCTTGTATGTATAAATAAAAAATAAATCTTTAAAAAAAAAAAGAAAGAAGATGAAGAGTCTAACTTCAGATATTAAACATACAACACACAACTAGAGGAAGGTAGAGGAAGAAGGGTGGGAATTAAATCTTTGTGTAGATGTACCCACATATCAATATTTTCAATTCAGGGCCACACAACTTTAAAAAAGAATGCATACACGTGAAATAAAAATGTTCTCATGCCAGCTGGAGCACAGTGGGAACTTTGGTAACAATAACATTTAGGGGTTGAAATCAGGGGTGCGTGCGTGAATGCATGTGTGCGTGCACACGTGTGTCTTGGGGGTTGAGGGAAGGTATTCTATTATGGAAACTCAAAATTAAGTTAGCTTACTTTCTGAACAACGCATTTTGCTAGGCCAGAACATCTCCAGCAATTGTGTTTAACCTGTAATTTCCATCACTGACTCTGACATCTACGTTTTTAAGATTTAAATGATTTCAAGCATCCTTCACTATCCCTAGTCAAATAGAAACAATGGACTTGTTCTTAGTAAAAAGGGCAACAAATTTAGTTCCAAAAGGAACTTGGAAATTAGCTGAGTTTAAATTTTCATTTTTAAGAGACCAATGCCCAGAGTTCATTTTCTTATGGTTGGTCAGTGGCAAGTTAGGACAAGAATTGATGGCAGCCAGGTACTATGCAAGACTGAGGCATCCTACCTTAAACAACTATGTCTTCCCAATCTTCTCAGATCACTTCAGTTTTAATAAACATAATGTGCCTTCCTATAAATCAATGTTTATTTTAATATCTACTGTATAGCTGAAGTAACCCAGCTGATAGGCCAGAAGGTTTGGTTCTTACTCCTGGCTCTGCCAGCAAGTGGCTGTGTGAGCTTCAAGAATACCAGGGCTTTTCTTTTTTGCTGGTTTGTTTTTTCAAAAAGCTGTATTTATTCCATTTGAAGAACTCTCTTTTTCTGAGCCTGTCTTTTTATGGAAGAAAAATGGTGATTATACAGTGATTTTCCAGACTACTTAGGAAAGCAAACTGGTGACCTTGTTGGGCTTTTTCTTTTCTCACCAATGCTACCTTCACTAAAAAGTTGAAATATGGAGAGGAGGAAATGGCTTGTCTGGATATGTGTCTGGATCATTAGATTTCTGCCTAATTACAAAGCTTCCTCCTCTCTTCATACCGTGTTTCTTCTATCACCTACTCTTGAGGTTCCCTTCCTCTTGTTGGTCCTCAATCCAAATGGTCCCTAAGTCACATAGATCTTATCCTCGAAACAGTTTCCTGTAACTAGCTCTCTGGACTGTGCTCCTGGCTGTGGCTCCAGGCAGGGCTTTGTCACTGCCCTGGTCTCTAATCGCATCCCAGGTCATTCCACATTCCCAGCCTCTCTCTAGGCCAGTCTATCCAACATATTCCTGACAAGACTCATGTTCCTGGGAAAAAGCATTTATATTGCACTCCTTCTAATTCAAAAACTTCAGCGATACTGTTACCAAACATCTCAGGAGAGGGAGCAGGCTAGCAGCTATAGTGCTCTATGAATTTGGGCAAGTGTCCAAACTTCTCTACCTCTATTTTATCACCATGAAGTGAGAATGCGCATAGTACCGATTAATAATAATAGAGATTATAAATCCATGTAAAGTGTTCGATGCAGGGTTTCACACATAATAACTTAATAAAAGCAATTATTATGATCAACAACTTGCTTCTGTAAGCTTTTCTTCTACTTCAGTCCTCTCTATCAGCTTCTGTCATCTGGGCTACTTGCTTTTTTGCAATGATACCATACTTGCTTGTTCTCCATTCTCCCTCTATCCTAGAAAGTCCCTCCTATCTCTGCATGTCAATAAAGATTCCTCTATGAAATGTAAGATTAAATTAAAATGCTAATTCAATTCTCTTTCACTTAATCCAGTCATATCACTACTACCGACATTCTCAGAGGCCCTTATAGCAGACTGTATGTGACATCCCTCATGTCCACAGGGGCCCTTCCTGAAGGTATAGTAGCAACCAAACAGGTAAAGTGAGATATAAATTTAATCCCTTAGTTCCTTGATATGTAATGTTCTAGTTCAAGTAACTAAGACCTAAAAAAGGCCGTTTCAAGGCCAAGGAACCTCTTTGGATGGTAGTGGGAAGGGAAATTTCCACATGAGAATATTATTGGAGGATACAGAAATATAGACCATTGCTGGCAGTTATCCTGCAAAATCAGCCTAAGGACATAATAAACATATGAGAGGGTGCCAGAAAAAAACCTGCAAAAATTCTGCCCTCAGGACTTTTCAGAAATCAGGTGGTCAATTAAAGCCTGAGTTAGGTTTTTCTGCCTCTTACACCAAAAGCATCCTGACCAGCTGAAAGTTAAGCACCAATATGTCTAACATGGGTAGCTCTGCCACGAAGCCTTCTCAGATATAGTTAAGTCCCTCAGAAATCTGTTTTTGATTCCCTTTTGGTCCAAGGTATAGATTAAGTATGGGTATAAAAGGATTAAAGCTAATTTGGGAAGCCCTTTGGAGTAAGTCACTATGTCATTCATCTCTGTATATAACCTTTCACTCCAGCGGGCGTGCAACACACACACACACTACACACTGTAAGTGAATAATAAAAAGAATCAAGTACTAGCTAAAAGGAAGGAAACAGATTTTATGCAGATTTCAGACTACAGGTTAATCTTGGATGGCTTGAAGATGTACCTTTAAACATGAGGTTACATTTTTAAGTTATGTAATAACAGTTAAATAAATGACACAGGGCCCAATGAACAAATAATCCTAGCAATCAAGGACAGATGAATAAGGAGATAAATTAGAGGAGAAAGAGCTATGTGAATCTGGGCAAGTCACTTGGCATGTCTAGACCTTAGCTCCGAATTCTTTAAAGAGGTGGGGGATAAAAACTTCTCATAGAGATAGTCTAAGAATTGTGTATGAAAAGCAACTATTAACAGGTGTTCACATCAGTAATACCTGAAACTGATCACATGTAAAAGAAAAGATTATTAATGAGTACATAATGGAAAGACTATCCATCAGTAAAAGTTCTGATAGGCATAAAGGAGCAATTCAAAATTACAAAATTTCTTAAGGGACGGGGAGGATGGTGGGGGGGAGGAAGAAGTAAACAAACACACTATTATCAACCTAAACATCAGAGTTACCCTAAAAGAAAGTAAACTGTTTTGTCATGATTTGTATAATATGAATTGGAAATAGGACACCCAAGAAGTGATACCTCTAGAAGCTGCAGGACAATCAATAAGCATGTAGAGAGTGAGAAGAAAGTAGAAAAAAAATTTTTGCAAACATACAAAAATTAAGGTCTCTAACCAAAAAAACCTCTTGATCCCAGGGAATGACCTAACTTATTTCAAAAGTAACTTCATAAAGACACTAGAATTAGTGCCTGTGAAAACCTACTTTTGAGTATATTCCCAGTTACTTCAGATCCTCAAGCTTAAGTCTTTGCCACATCTAAATTTCACTTCCCCTTACCCAAGAAAAAAATGAAAGAGGAAACATTTATCAAACCACTATTTGGCAGGCCTCAAGTTGGGTTGTTTGTACCATTTTTGAAATCCATGTAACAATTTTAAACAAACATGAAACCCCCATCTATAGACAAGGAAATCCTATTAAGGGGGTCTTAAGTTATGAGGTACTTTTCTTGAAAAATCTGGACAGATTTTGATTTAACTTTTCAACAAAGCTCTAGCCCATATTCTGTAAAGTTATTATCTGCTAGTAACATTTTCGCTTTTTGTCTTCAGTTAAAAACGAAAAAGAAAATGCATTAAGAGAAACTGTACAGAGAAAGTTCCTGGCAATAAGAAATATCTGGGGTAAAATCTTAAAGGAATATGAATGACATTTCCCTTTCAAGCAAGGAGCTTTCCTGGAGGATTCCTTGGCAGTGTCTGGGCTGACTTGTCGCCTAACAGCAGATGGAAAGTGAAGCGTTCCTCCACAGCTATCGAATGCAAAACCGACCGTATTCCTATCTGCAGATTCTACACCAAACGTAGTGGGCTGAGACGTGCACGCAAAACAAGTGCAAACCAACAGGTCAGAGTGACAAAACCTAACGGCAATATTAGCTCTTCAGGCAAACTTCCTGCAATGGGTAGGCTATTAAAGAATTAAGGCTGATAAGCTCCCTACGAATCCCTGCTGGGCTCTCCAATCCTGCTAGTAAATCACACACTGGATTCTCCTCCCAAGCTAGACCCCCAAAGTTGTACAAATACCTTCTCCAAATATGCAATCAAGAAGCCAGGAATAAGCTTGAAAAGGGGAAATCTCGACCCATAAAGTGCCAGGAACACGGAACGGTTTTAAAAGTTTAAAAGAAGAATTCTGCTCCAGGTTTGACTACCTCAACCCAGAGGTGGGTCAGCGTGGGGGTGGGGGTCGGTGGCATGGGGTGAGTCTTAATAGATTTGAAAACCCCGTCAAAAGGCACTTTTCCTCACCAAACGCCACTCACGGGTCCCCAGGGCTTCCCCCAGCCAAGGGCTACTTCCGTGCAGCGCGCCTCCCGCCCAGCCAGCGGCTCCCGCCTCTCCCGCGCCGGGACTCCCCAAAGGGCCGCCCAGGTCGCTCTCGAGTCCCCGCCCCCTCGCTTTCCAAGCGGCCTCACCCCTTTCCAAGTATCTAAGGCTGCAGTTATCTGGTTTCAATAAAACCCGCAGTGGTCCCGAGCTAGCGGACTTCAGTCGGCGGGGCAGAGGCGGGGAGGAGCAGAGAAAAAGAAAAGGCCGGAGCATCCCCGCTCCGGGAGCCCCGCGCTGGGCGAAGGCGGGAGCCAATCCTGCCGCGGACCCCGCTGAGGCTCTCTGAACTTATCCAGGTTTTGTTCTCCCCAAAGAAAACGCTTTCCTCCTCGGAAGGTGCTTCCCCAGACCTCCCACCCGCGAGTTCATCCCGACAGGGCGGCTGACCTGAGCGCACACATCCTGCTGCTTCTCTGGGTACAGTGTGTGTCCCCGCGGTGCCTGTCAACGTGCAAAACTGCCCCCCAGCTGCTTCCACACGCTGAACAGGTGCGACAGCATCGCGAGGGATACTCCCGAGGCGACCAACCTCAGCCTCGGCGACGCGGGCAGCCGCCTAGCGCCCGCCGCTCTCCCCGCGCCGGCCGTCTCTGCCGGGGAAGCCGGGCTAGAGGCCGCGAGGCACGCGGGGGGAACACGGGTCGCGCGGCAGTTATTAATCGGCACCGGGGTCGGAACCTAAGGACGGTTCGCGGTCCTCGCGTCCCGGCGGCGCGCTCAGCCGGGTGTCATGGCCGAGAGGCGGCCCCCGGAGAAGTTTCCCGGAGCTGACGACTTACCTCCTATCCCGAGGGGCAGCAGCAGCTTTGAGAAGCGGCGAGGCAGCAGCCGGAGCGCCGGTGGCCACTCGCAGCGGAGGAAGATGTAGGAGCGACGCTCGGGTAACGAGGCACAGCCGCGATGCGAAGAGGAAGGCGGCGGGTATCTACAATCAGAACGTGGGCTGACCGTGACGTCACAATGGCGCGGCCAGCCAATCGCCGCCCAAAGGATGAATCAAGCGCTATGATGTCATGCGGCCCCGGAGCCAATTGCGAGACAATAGAACTTTCGTGATTGTAAATTCCAGAATCCGATGCAGAGGGGAGCCGAAGCTGGGGTTGGCCCCGTCTGGTTCACGTGTCTCTGGGCAATGTTATCCCCTTTCTTCCTAATAAGCCTGCGTGGAACGCAGAGCCTGCGCAATAGCCGTACTGAAGTTCCCGATGCCCTGAACTCTAATTCTCCCAATGCCAGGCGTCACAGGGTTGCATGGCCGCGTTTAGACGGCAGGAGCCCACTCCGGTTGCGCGCTCCGGTTGCCCGCTCCTCTGTGGTTCAGAAAAGGTTCCAGTTCTCCTTGGTTTTAGATGAAAGGGTATAATGCCCACGGAAACCACTGGAACGAAGGTCTGCGTTGAAGGCAGCAATCATAAAAGCAATCAAAACTGATGTTATCGCTAACTCCGTTGTGTGAGATTTATCAGTGATTTTTTTGGGGGGGGCCTGGGGGAGTCTGATTTTACCTTAGAGATTGTGCCCCACTTGTGCCCCACTTAAGACAAAGTGCTTCACGGTCAGGGCACACAAGTGGAAGATACTTGCTGTTTTTCATATTTAGATAAGGCTTTCACAGTTTCTAGGCTTTCCCCATATTAAGCTTCAGAAGTTAAGCATCTCTCCTGTGCCTTTTTGCTGTATATCTGCTATTCCATGTCCATCTACCAAACTGAGTTCAGCCATTTAATGTAGGCAAATTATTTTTTACATATTTACAGTATAATGATTATCATGTGCCCACTGTGTTCCGGGCACTGTGCCCCTGCAATAGGAATACAGAAATACAGGAAACCGAATACAAATTAGGTAATTTAAATAGACACAAATAAATGAGATTTTTAACAACCAGGTGTCATTCCACAAACGAATGACTTCAGTTTGTCAGACACTGTGCTAGGTTTTAGGAATAAAAAAACTTCAAGGACTCCCACACACTGGTGAAATGATACTGTCAGGAAACAACTACAATGCAGAGTGGCAAATGCTGCAATGGACACCAAGATAAAAGCATATTCTAGAGGAAGTTTTTGTCAATGATGTCTCCTTTGTTCTTCATTCTTTTGCCAGCTGCCCAAGGCCAGAGCTATTTCTGCTGTTGGTCATGCTAAGCTCTGTCTTTTTAGGTTTTTCAGTTTTCAAATTACAGTTGATATTCCAAAAATCACAAGTTTTACACAACACTTGATCATTTTTTATTGTGCTAACCTATAAATAAAATATTTAAAGCCTATACTACAAAAACATTTGGATTTATTTTAAATTATGGACTCATACCTGTTAAGTCACACATTTTTTTAGAGATTTATTTATTTATGCATTCATGCTGGGGTGTAGGCCAGAGGTGTGGTATGGGTGAGAGGATTCACTAGAGACAGAGTGGGGAGCAGAACAGGCAGATCTACTAACATACACTGCTGAGAGGAGCAGCAGGTGGGGGAGGAGAAGTCTGCTGCGCCATATGGGAGTCTCCCTCGCCGGGGATCAAACTCGCGTTGCAATGGCTCTGGATAGCTTCATAGTGCTGTGCTTAACCCATTGTGCCACCAGGGATGCCCAAGTCATACGTTTAATAGTAAATCATTTTTTTCATATTTGAAAGCATAATGTTTTAATATTTTATTCCTTTCCCCCAAAGGACACCTTTTCATATACTCCTTGACAGATGGTGCCTAGTCTGTGTATTCTTGTTCCATTGTAGCCTTTATCACTACACTGAAGTTGTCTCTCAACTATCTTGTTCAGTCAAGGGGGTGCTTTTGAGAGATAATTTAACATCACGGGAGATTTGTTCTAATATTACAGCATCTGTAGTTAAATTAAGAAATACTCCTAGGGGCCTCCCTTGTGGCACAAGGGGTCAATTCTCAGCATTATGAAGCTATCCGCAGTCGCGACAACACAAGTTCAATACCCAGCCAGGGAGCTTCCCACAGGGCACAGCAGACCTCTCCTGTCTTCCCCTGTTCCCCTCAGCAGTGTATTTCAGTAGATCTGCCAGTTCTGCTCCCCACTCTGTCTCTGGTGAATCCTCTTACCCACCACACCTCTGGCCTACACCCCAGCTCTTGCATGCATAAATAAATAAGTCTTTTAAAAAATAAAATAAAATGCTTTTCCCTAAAAATAAAAATACCATTGAGCAGCTCTCCTGCCCCACCCCCTGATTATGCAGCTGCCTCTCCTTCTCTTTCTCCTTTTCTTAATAAACCTTCCCTTTTATTAAAATGTAAAAGAAAAAGAAATACCACTGAAAGTTTCATTAAAATACAATTTTAATTATTGAGACTTGTTTCATTTAAGGATGAATTACTATATATATTTGCTTAAGAGATATGTGCATGAAATAATGAAACTTGTATTTTGAAATAAGATATAACTCTGTTTACTTCTAGACATTGAAAGGTTGACTTAAATATAGGCCAAATTTAAGGTAGTTAATGTAAAAGGACCGCTATACACTCTCCCCAAACTCCCATGTTTCTTTCCTTCTTCTCTTCTAATTTGTATGTTCTGTTATTTTGTTGCCAGAGGGTTTCATTTGCCTGACTTGGCTTTGCTGCAAGCAGATAGAGATTAAAGGCATTTCCATCTCCTCCTCAATTCTTGGAGTCATTTCCCACAGCTCCATTGTAACATTCCTGCTACTTCTCTTCTTTGCTATTCCACAACATACACTGCAGTGTATCTCTTCCTGTTCTTGTGTGTTTATCTTGATGAAACTACCTGAAGGCCCTTGGCTGGGCTGCCATGTTGTTTTCTCAGGGGTTAGCAGGACCTCTGGCAAATAGAAAATGTTTGTGTATGTCTGTTGAATGCGTGAACTATTTCTGGATTCTCTAGTATTTTCTTTCCTACTTCCACTGACAGTCTTAATACTGTATCCAGGCGAGACTAGGTAATGAATAGAGCTGTGTCCTCAGTCCTCTCTATCTACATTTACTTCCATAGTAGTGATAGGGGCTAGGGAAGGGGAGGAGATCAGGTGAGACACTAAGCTGGTTTAGTAGGAAATATGCACACCCATGTTGTTTATGGCCCGTCTACTCTGAGTTCATTTTCCAGCCCAAGGACACGTCTGGAGGAGTGTGGGGAGCCAGTGCTATCTGAAGACCAGCCTCAGCACAGTGGGACAAGCCTAAGGCCAGGTGTCCAGGAGGGTGATAAGGACCTCCAGGGGCTAGACACAATCTCCGGGCAGTGCTGAAGGCCTGCTTACTGCTGAACTCTCTTTGTTCAACTCACTATAAAAAGGCAGCTGGAAATGAAATGTGAAAGCAGTTTCTTTAGGGTGTTAAACCCCACCTTCCAGATTGCTGACTGTCAGATTAAAGTGCACTTTAAAGATTCAATTCCTGTCTCTACTTTATTGGCATTTGGTGGTAACAGGTCCCGAACTCCAGTCTTCCAGTTACAGTAATATCACCCTTACAGTAATATCACCCCCTTTTGTAGCTTTGGATTCCGTCTATATTGTGCTGACTCCTAGTTGTATTTCTCCTAGTTGTAAACCTCTTCCCTGAACTCAGACTCACATACTTAACTCCCTACTAATGACTTCTCTTTGATGTCTAAAAGACATCTCAAACTGAAAATTAAAAATGAACTCTTGATTTCCCCCAAACCTGCTCTCCCATAGTCCTTCCAAATTCTGTAAGTGACAACTCCATTCATCCAGTTTCTTAAGTTGTATTTAGTTGCATTTAGTCCCCTGCTTTCTCTCATGGCCTACAAGCACTCATCAGCAAAATCCTGCCTACTAGATCTTCAAAAATACATCCAGAATCTATTTTCTTTTCACTGTTTTTACTGCTACCACCAGTTTAAATTACTATCAACTGTTACACAGAATTTTGCAAAACCTCCTAATTGGACCTCTACTGCTTGATGAGAGTAGACCTATACTCTACTCTTAACCCAGCAGTCTAAGTGATCCTCTTAAAAGCAAAACCAGATCATTTCACTGGTCTGCTTGTCTATCAACCTTTCATTTCAGTCAAAGATAAACCCTTGCAATGAACCTGGAAGGTCCTTCATGACATAGCATCATGACATTTCTTTGACCTTCTAAGGCTATTCTGTCTTATACCCACATTGGCATCCTTCTTAAACCTTGAGCATATTTTTCACTATTCATCACTAGACTTCCTCAAGGCCTTTGCACCCAACTCTTCCCCCTTGCCTAGAATACTTTGAGTTAGAAAGCTCCAAGGGTTACACCCTTGCTTCATTCTGAGTTCTACAAATGTCTCATCTTCTTATGGAGTAGACTATAAATTTACAACATTACCCTTTCTCCTTCCCGCATTCTGGAACCCTTCTTCTCTGCTTTATTTTTTCTCCTTAGCACTTACTACTGCCTGATTAACTATAGGTTTACTTTTAATATTTGCTTATCTCCTTTTCTCCCCTCCCCATAAGCTCTCTGAGGGTACAAGCCTTTTTTTGTTTACCACTGCATATAACACCACCACTTGGAACATGGCCTGGAACCTGGTAGGAGCTTGCTATTCATTCCATCGATTAATGAAAAAAATAAATGAATGGAAAATTGAAATAAAATCAGTAAGATATGCTTTTATAAGCATATAATTATAATTTAGCTGAAAATTAAGCCTAAGAGAAAGAAAATACCAACTATAATAATTTTTAGATTTTTATCTAGGTTATTGATTTTCCGTTGCCCATTATAATAGATAGTAAGTTTTTCCTGCCACCTTTCTGAAATGTTGAAGTCTGAAAAATTAGCATGCCCTGAAGGAATATTTAACACTTAAAACATGCTGTAAAAGAAGAAAGACTACAACTACAGTTATTACAAAAGGGAGATGTCATCGTCTTAAATTGTAATGAATTTGGGATAACTTTCTTTCTTATAAATGTACCAGTTATCTTGAAATAGAATCAGTTTTCTTAAAATAAGAACTATTGTGATATTTATTTCAATGTTGAATCAAATTTGATACCACTTCTTTTTCTTTTTTTTACTTACAAATTTCTAAGACCTTTTCCAATATACTCTCATTTTTGTCCTGTCAGCATCTTAATGAGATGAGAAAACTGAGCCACAGAAAAGTTAAATGACATGACCAAGGCTACAAAGCCAGTTATTGCAGAATTAAGATTGTATTCATGTCTCAAGTTTCAGCTTTTTCAAATGCTAAGTTATGTTAAAGATTTTAAACCAGAATAGGTTATCAGTGTGTCCTGTACTTTGCAGGTTACCAAAAAATAAATTTCATAATTGATTTACTTCATCCTGGAACATATTAGAAGATAAAGATTTCTAGGACGTAGGTAAGAACAAATAATAAACAAACTTCTAGTTTAAAACTATGTCCAACTAGCAAAGACTAGTGATAGCTAGTTTCTGTTGTTAACGTAGTATATTCTAGCTTAGCAGCCTGTTCTAAAAGTGCTCTATATGATTTTAGAGCTGCTGATATAGTACAGAATATGTTTTGCCCTGATGCTATTATTTACAAAGCAAGTTCTCCACAAACTAACCTTAAGTAATGTAGTAATTCTAGGTCATGTGCTGTTTTCATTACCTGAGTAATGTGTCATGAAAGGCCTTGCTTTTGCACACCTGCAGTATTAGGACATGCTTTGACACGCAAACACTGGTAGTGCAGTTTCATTTCAAAATGTCAGCTTCACTTTTTGCAAATAATGATAGCAGTTTCCTAAGACTCAAATGAAATTCTACAAGTGTATGTTGTAGTTTAATTATTTCTGCAAATTGTTGTTTGGCATCTAACCATGAGAGACATAAATTTTACTTTCAAATCCATATGTTTCCTGATGTCAGGTTCACTGAGTCAATTTCCATTCAGGTTAAATACCAAGATAGTGTTAGCTTCTAATCTGAATGATTAGATTAGAGGGCTATTAGATCTGCCCTCTATCAGATGTATATCAATAAAATGAAGTTATAAAACTTTAAATATTGTCAGATACTTTATATACATAAACCTGAGGCAATTTGGGGTTGTTTAAAGTCTAAAAATAAAACATGCAAAAATGTCATCACTTTTCCATTTTGTTGATCAATAAGTTTAACTTCTACACAGTCTTAATCTATATACTATGTAATCTTTTCATTTTCTCTCCACTTTCTGTCACCCTTTTATCTTTTTCCTGAATGTGACCTAGAACTTAATGTTTCTTTGCTATTCTTCCCATAACCAGAACACATTGTACAGGCCTTTGTTTTATCTTTTATAATATTAATATTGCAATTATTTGTTTATGTCTCTCTTCCCCAACTCAAGGCTGGAAAATGCATCATTCATCTTTGCTCCTTTAGCATGTTACTATGCCAGATACACAGTAGGAATTCAATAAATGTTTATTGAACTAGGCTCTCAAAAGATCTCTTTCTTTATAATAACAGCAAATAAGACATAGACTGGTTTGGGATATGTAAAGAACAGTTTTGGACCCTCAAATTCATTTAGTCAGCTTAGTGCGCTTTGATAATGTGATAGAATTGCTGAAATTGCTTCCAATGATCTCCAGCACCTGATATTGATGCCTGTGGGCTGGACCTCACAAATTACTCCTGATAAAAAGAACATGGCTAAAAATGATGGAATGACACTTCCAAGATTAAATTAGGAAAGAGGTCACTTTTCTGCTTAGGCACTTGGCTTGCATACTTGGCTGAAGCAAGCCACCATGGTGGAGATGTTCACAGGACAAGAAACTAAGGGTAGCCACTGTCCAATGGACAGCTAGTCTAGCAATCCTCAAGAGACTGGATCCTGCTCACTACTACATGAGTAAACGTGAACGTGGATCCTCGTCCTATGTCAGTAAAGTATTGAGATGACTACAGGCCCAGTCAATATCTTGATTACAGTTTGTGAGAAATCCTGAAGGAGAGAGCCCAGTTACATAAGCAATGCCTCAAACTCACCTACAAAAACTCTGAGATATAAAATTTTGTATCTAGAGATAATGTATTATGAAGCAGTAGATAATAACAAAGATAACAGCATTATTTTTACTTTTTAAAACAGAATTATCTGGGGGATTTGTGCTTTCTGTGCTACTGAAATCATGGCAGGTCCAGAAACTGTTGCCCAATTCCATTTCATTGGTATTAAAAAATATTTCAACTCTTACTCTCACAGGTAGAATGAATTATCTGCTGACCACATTTGGAGGGTTTGCTTTGAAAGTCTTATACCTCAAGTTAAGGTTAAAAAGAAAAAAAAAAAAACACCTCCAGCTGTGAAAGCAATATAAATGCTTATAAAATTCTAAACTGTATCTCACCTCACCTGCTCAATCCCATGTCTGGGAAGTTAACGTGAACTCATCATACGGTAAATTTTTACTATAAATTAAGAACCTGGGAAACAATAAAACAGTCAGGAGAATCTAAGTTTATTTACTTTACTTATCAGAACAAAGGCATAACTAGTTCCTTGATAATTATGTAAATATTCCAGTTATAAGTATTGCCTTTTGAAATATGAATTTTCAATATCACAGAAAAATATTTACACATAGGGTAATATTTTGCCAAATCTCAAAGGTAGGTGAAATTCAAAAGGAGATAAGGGCAGGATACTATGTAAACAAATTAAACTACCTTTTCACTGAAGGAGGACTTGCCGGGAAGGGACCATCATGTCCCCCAACATCAATAAACATTTTCTTAATTCAGGGGCTCATAGAGTACTTCAAACTTTCACTTTATTTATTACTTTGAATTAAGGCATTACCGATTATTATTAAATGTAAAACAAACATACATTTTATGAAAAGAATAATGCATTGTATACTTTCATTCACTAGTGGGTAGGCCCAATTAATTAATTGGATCAGCCAATTAAGAAGTAACTAAGCCTGAAAGCTGGAAGAAAAATTCCCAAAGAGTGGGGCTATAAAGGGTGCCACAGTGGGTGTACAGGGCAAGCATAAAAGGACAAAATTGATATTCAGGAAACATTCAGGAATGGGCTATTCCCTTTAAAAAATTATCCTCAGCTCCTGGCAGGGTATCTTGAAGTCAATCCATGCTAAGTATACAGTTACTCTATT